>PVJX010044563.1:0-13123 GCA_004027295.1 Dolichotis patagonum
AGGATCAAATACTAATGTCAGATGTTTGAGAAAAGTAGGGAAAGACTATAAATCCTTTTTCAAGTTTAGTTTTTATTTCATTTGACTTCTTAGGTAGATTTTTTAAATGAAAGAAATTGGAGTAAAATTGTTTAAAATAAATTATTTTTAATAGGAAAAACACACACATGAAACAATTTAAAAAGTATCAAAGAATATACAATGAAAAGTAACTCTCCCATTTACCCCTGTGCTCCGAAGTCATTTGCCAGTACCATTTCCTTGTGTAACTCTCATAAAATAAAATAATTCTCTTTATAGTAAGTATATGTGTCTATAAACTCACATTTCCCAGAAATAGATTTAATACCTGGTTTGTATGCTAGCCTATTACTGTACTTAACCTAGAGCGATTATTTCCTGATTTTCAGGATTGTTAGTCAAATGCAGCATATCACATTGTCCTGCTTTGTAACAAAATGCTCAGTAACAGGGCAGGAACACTGCTGAATTTAGAGAGTGTGGGCCAGTCCCTCATGCAGGGGTTATTGACAGATTTCCTTTTCTTTTAAGAAAGTCAGGCACTTCTTATGTACTAAACATTTAATAACTTCAGAATGGCATACTGTTTTATGAATGAAACCAGACATGATTGTGTATGTATTTTTTAAGGGTATTATGAACCTCTGATCTTAGCCCTTCTAATCTGCTTTTTGTTAACAGAGACATTCATCTGTGCTTATCTCAGAGTGTTTCAAATTAATAGTTTCTATGTAGTATGAGAGATTGGTAGGAGTATATAAAATTTTATGGTAATCATGATTTCCATTTCATTGCTTTGAAGCCTTTCAATGTTTCCATTCATCAGTTGGAATGGTTTTATTCTGTTTTGTTTGACTTTATTTTGCATGATGGTATGAACAGCTGTTTTGAAGAAAACAAAACATTATCGCAGCCATTGCTGATTTAATATCGTCTTCCTTAGAAGTCCTACCATGCTTCTACTCTGCTATTACCATCGGTTCTATCATGTTGTGTCTTAGTGGGATTTTAATATATGTGATAGTATAAACAAATATTTTTATTGAAAATGAGATATAGTAGCCATTGATCATAGTTATTCGGTTCAGAATGTCCTGTAATTCTTTCATTCTCTTGAATGGTTTTATACTATTGTGTTATGTTTGATATTATTTGATATTATTATCTGAAGCTATGCTCAACTATAGCAGAGAAAGATATTTTGACAGCTACTGTTAATGTCCGGTTGTCTTATTGTAAAGTGTGTGTTGCTTATGTTGTTCTGTTCTGATGTGCTTTGTTCTGCCGTCTTTTGTTTTATTCTCTTTAAAATAAAAAAAAGTAATAAGAACTGTAGGAGTAATAAAACCCAAAATGCATAATTGCTACTGTAAAAAAGAGAGCAAAAGAAAGTGCTCTAAAGGATATAACTGCATGTATGTTTAAGTGTGAAAGATAGATGACCATACTACTGTTTTTGTTAGATTGTTGAGCAGAACTGTTAACAGTCTCGCTGTTTGAATGTCTACTTTGTATGCTTTAATTTTGTAACTTGAACAACTATTTCCAAGATGACAGTATGTAACTTATCAACTAGTGATTTCTTAGTGGGGGTTTTTTTGTTTTTTTCTTTTTTTCCTGTGGAATTCTGTATTGTTGCTACTCTTTTTTCTGTTTTGTTTGTTTGGTTTTTTTTCTTTCTAAATAAAATTTAAAAAAAAATAGTTTCTATGTAAAACTGTTAAACCTTTGCTAGGCATAAGGTGCAGTCTATAAGCATTTCATAGCCCTTCAATCTTTTGTAACTATATTCTTGGTCTCCTGTTCAGAATTCCATAGTTAGTTCAGTTATTCATGTTTGCTATATCTGAAATAAGGATACCCTTATTTCAAAATAATTTTGTCAGAATTTCTAGACATTTATTAGAAAAACAAATTATGATTTCCTTTTATATTTGTTAAAAATAATTCCACAGCTATTGTATTCCAGGATATAGTAAGACTCATATTCACAGATAGTACTTTCAAGTACCATATTGATTAGATTTTTCAAATCAGCACTCTAAGGGGCTGGGGATTTAGCTCAGTGGCATAAGTGTCTGCCTTGCAAGCACACAGTCATGAGTTCAATCCCTGATACCGATAAAAAAAACAAGTTGCAGGTACAAATCAGCACTCTACATGGTCACATTCTAGCAGCATTCATAAACGGGAAAATGAAAGCAACATTCAAGCCTTCCCCATAAGAATTTTAGAATGTATTAGTTATCAGGTTGCCCTTTGCACTGAGAAACATTTTGTCTCAGCACTGTCTCCCCACTGCAGGTCATCATTTTCAGCCATCACTGTCTGCAGGGAGCAGAGAGGCGGCAGAAAGACCAAAGATATTGAACTAGGAAGACACAGTACCCGCTGCCCTTCATTCAAGTCTTCAGCTAATAAAGAGAGATCACTTTACAGCACATAAGGAGGCAGACATTACTCAGACTGTGGCTAAAACCATCAGCAAGAAACTCTGCCAGGAACACCCTAGGGTAACAGGAAGTGGTGCTGGTGTGTTAAGTGTGTGTGCGCGCATGCACATGTGTGTGAATTTCAGTGACTGCACCTTTCCTCTAAATCCTTTCTATAACTTGGGTGTATCATTCAAACCAAGTCTTTCTTTAAAATTATCAACTGAGAACATTTGTGCACTGTACTGTGAAGAGCAGAAACAAAAGGATAAGAAGAACACCTGGGAAATGCCACAAGTTTCAGAGAGTTAGGCTCTAGTGTATGGCGATCAGTCAGGACAAACAACTTCCACCCCCCCATAGTCAGACAAACTGATTTATCTTTTGTGCAAATGTCAAATTAACATTCTAGGAAAGTACAGAAGACCATTTATGCCAACAATATTTTTATTGAAAATATTACGAATCTGGCATTCTTCCTTTGAGAGAGAAATTAAAAGTAAATGTTTCTACAACCTGAGCAGATGTCCTTGGTTTGGAGGAAGAGAAACGAATAGGCAAAGCACAGATGATTTTTAGGAAAATGAAGTATCTGGAATATTTATTCTACATAATATGACAGTGGTGGGTACATGACATTATATATTTGTCCAGATCCGCAGAATGTACAATACCAAGAGTGAACCCCACCATGTGCTCTTTTAGTCTCAGCTTGTCAAAAGGCAGAGGATTTGGGCTAACATGGCAAAACAGCAAAAGATTATACCTCCTTAAAAAAGAGAGTAAAGTCTAAATTAGTAGCTCTGGGTAATAATGATAATAAGGGTTTATCAGTGGTAGAGAGTATATGACTCTTGTGGGGATGTTGGTGGTGGGAGAGGCTATGTCTTAGTTACTTTTGTCATCACTAGGACAAAAATACCTGACACACAAAGTTAAAGGAAGAAAGGTTTAGTTTGGCTCAAATTTTGTTTCAGGCCATCATCAGTTGGCTCTAAGGCAGTGTTGCATGTCAGACATGCATTGCAGAGTGAAACAGTTCATGGTGGACAGAAGATAACAAAGCAACAAAGTAGTGAAGAAGCAAATTTAAGTGAACTTAGCAGCTTCTTTTTGCCCTTTTTACATTCCACCCAGACTACCAGGGTTAGGGTGGGTGCCAAACCAATTGGTGGACTGATTTAGTATTCACACAACCTTAATTCCAGCATCTCACACCCTAGATTCAACCATCTCTGAATAAGCCCTCTGACTCCATGGGGCTTTGGGGTGATATCTAGATGCGAGCCCTAAACAGGTTGTGAGTATGTGAGGATACAGGTATGAGGGAGCTCTGTTCCTTCTGATCAACTGTGCTGTGATCCTTAAAGTTAAATGAATAATTAAATAACAAAACAGAAAGAAAGAAACTCATGAGGATGCAGCGGGAGCTACTTAGTGTTAAGGAACATGGAAGTGTAAGTGGCTAAAGTGAAAAAACTAAAGAGATTTCACCTTGGCTTTTTCCCAGTGTGCTAATACACTACAGAGGAAGGGAGGGAAAAGAATGAGGGGTGTGTGTGTGTGTGTGTGTGTGTGTTCATGCACACACATGCACATGCATGTGTGGATATGAGAAAACAATAAAAATATAGACATAAAAGTTATCAACTAGAATAATTTTAATGCTAAAAAATGATGACACTAAAAAAGTAAAAATAATTATGACATAGCTTCCCAAATAGATTTATCCACAAATTCAATGAAATCATAGCAATATTTTAAAAACAGAAATGAATTGATTTTGAAATTTATATGAAATAGATGCTTTAGAATTGTGAAAAATGTTTGAAAAACAAATATTGTGCTACTCACTCATCAACCATTTAGTGTATTCTAAGGTCATATAGCATGCCAGGACTTGGGGGACCGACCAGGATATCAAGGATCCAGCCTTCCTGGTAAGCAACGCAAGCTGTGTGTACACCAGGAAGAGAAAAGCCAGCATCTCCCGAAAATCCACCATGCTGGGACTTGGGGGACCAACCAAGAAATCCATAATCTAGCCTTCCAAGTAAGCAGCACAAGCCTACCCCTGCATGCGGGCTGAGAATCAACCCACCCCGCACCCCTCCTACCTCATCCCCCTTAGTAACCAGATGGTTCAGAGGACAGCCTGAGTTGATAACAACTAAAGTACATAAAGCAACTAAATGTTTGTATTGTTTGGTTGATTACACTGACCTGGGGCCAGCTGTTTTCACTGTTTTGCTTTGTTCTGATTAATTGTTTTGCTTTATTCAATATTCTGTTCTGATTGGTTTTATTGTGTTTTGTTTTTGGTTTTATTTTGCTATACCTGATGGAATGGACAGCTATTGTGAAGATAACAAGATATACTATGGTAGCTATTGTTGTTTTCCCAGTATCCTGCTCTGACGTTCTGTACCAATTTTGTTGCATTGTCTTGATTGGCTTTGTTCTGTCTTGCTTTGTTGTATTTTACTATTTTAAGGGGGAAAAAAGATACCACAGGCACAAGTCCAAGGGCTTCTCAGGATATTTGGTTGAATCTACATACAGGATGAAGGATCAGAAAGGACTCTAAAAAGAATACATGGGAATGGGGCATCCTGTCAAGTATAACGTCTGACAGATGACACTGCCGGCCTCAGACACTCCCACATATGAAAAGAGGATTAAAAATGGCAAGAAAGCTTTTCAAATAATCTGACTCTCTGAGGCTCAGTCCAAGTCAATGCTATACTAGCTGTCAATTAAACACACCTGAAACCCCAAAAAATGAAATAAAGTCATATAATTATCATGCAAATGTGATGGAACATAAGAAAATGAGTCAATAGAAAAGAACACATAACATAGAAACAGCTCCATATGTATATAGAAATATAGTTTACTATAAAAATAGTATTTCAAAATTTCTGGGCAATGAACTACTGTTGGATAATTAGGAGAAAAATTGTATAGTATATGTTATAAATATGCACCTGTTAATTCAAAAAACATTTACATAGACAACACTTTCCAATTTTTTATATTGTGGAAGAATATAAACAAAATTTGCCATTTTAGTCATTTTTAAGTATACAAATTCAGTGGCAGTAAGTACATTCACATTATTATCTTTCATCTTCATTTATCACCACTGACCTTTCTAAAATGAAACTGGGAACCTTGAAAAGTAACTTCTTATTCCTCCCACTTGCCAACCCCTGTCAACAACCCTCTGTTTATAAATCTGACTACTCTACTTACATCATAAGTGGAATCATATGGCACTTGTCCTCATGTGACTGGCTTGTTTTAATGAGCATAATGTCATCAAGGGTCACTCACATTACAGCATGTGTTAAGCTTTATGTCTATATGTCTCCCAAAGCCTCACGTGATCATGGGGGGCAGGACTTTTGAAGGCATCCAAGTCTAACATTTGTGACTGGTTCATTGTCTATTGCTGGGATTGGCAATGTGAGTGCTGCACCCCCTCCAGGGGCAGGTAGCTGGCATACAGTATAAGGGCATGCTTTCCCTTTTTTGCCCTTTTCACTCTTGTTGTTTACAGCTGCCATGAACAGTTGCCCTTCAGCCATGCTACCTTGCTGTGGAGCCAGCAGAATATGGACTGAAAGCGCCAAACACTGTAAGCTAAATAACCCTTTCGTCCCTTCATTTTGGGGGTCAGATATTTTGTCTCAGCAATGAAAGAAAAGTAACCAAGACAGTGTGTGTCAGAAGTTCCTTCCTATCTAAGGTTATATGTTCCATTCTATATGTATGCAAAATTGTATTTATCCATTCATCTATCAGTGGACACCTGAGTTCCTTCCATGTCCTGGCTTTTGTGAATAATACTGCTATGAACACTGATATCCAACAATCTCTTTGAGTCTGCTTTCTTTTGGCCACATACCCAAAAGTGGAATTCATTGATCACATTGTTGCAGGCAGCCAAGTTAGTTAGAAACATTATAGGCAGTAAGACAGGACTAGGTCCTCAAAGGAGCCAGTGCAGATATCTTACAACTGTGGGGGAGACAGACACCTCCTGCTATGGGCCAGGCTTCAAGACAAAGGGTCAAACAAATGCATCCACATCCCAAACACTGATATTCTAATTAGTTCCCTATCACCCTGGAGTCACCATCCAATCCCCCTAGTGGAAAGGTCACAGCTCCAAGGATGCCCGAATCCTACATGACTTGCTTTCCCTTTTGTCCCTAATGTAATCAATTTTACCTGAACTATTGATCTTATTGGCTAACTATAGTTATGTCCCACCTTGTGCCCATCTGCCTTGTGAGTTCCCAGTTTTCCCCGCCTTGAACCCATAGTTTTACTCTATAAAAGTCCCTGGAAAAGACAGAGTCCTGGGCAACCCACTCAGGACCCCTTCTGTCTCTCTCTCTCAGACAGAAGCTTACTTTCTCTCAATAAATATATTCTGCTCTTAATCTCCATTGTCCCTAAAATTCATTCTTTGGTTTTACAGAACATGAACTCATGGACATAGCAGGTTGGGAGTTTCATTCTCCTATATCATTTGAAGGTCTTCCACTGAGATCACTGGACAGAGGTGAGAGTTTGCCTTTGCTTCATAGACTCTGGACTGGGACTCATTTAGGTAACAAATTTTTATGCTTCAAATTTTGCTTTGTCTTTGCCAGTTGTTTATAACTCATTGTGATAATTGCTTACTATTTGCCCATTGTTTTTAATTTCTTTGTCTCATATAGTTTTATTAAAATAGTGTGAATCTAAATTAAACTGTGAAATTTATAATATTATGATATTTCTTTAATGGTATATTGTTATTATTTTGTTCTTGTACATATTAAATTTAAATTAGTTACTAAAGTCACTGGTACTCCTTGCTTGACTGTATTTAGACAATAGCATTAGAAAAGATATTAGAACACCTCTGACAGGCTTTAATGCAAACGTCTATAAAATGGTTCTCTTAAATAGAAATCTAGCTCAGACTTAAAAAGATACATGCTTACAATAAACACCGGGACTCCTTCCACCATTTAAGCAGCACTAGGCTGGTGGCTGGACTTCAAGACTTGGAGGACAGGTTTCACTGAGACAGACTGGCTCTGATCCTCCTCTGTATTCTAGAGGAAATGTCAAGCTTGTTCTGCTTCAGTTTCCTACCTTTGACTTTACCTCTACTCATTTCCCACTTTATACTTTCCTTATAAAAAGAATGTGAAATTAGGAAAAATAGATTATTCCAACCTTTTCCTTCTTAGTTAAGCCCATAGAAAATGAGCATTTGCTTACGCTGAAGACAGGGAAGTCATCTTAGATAAAGGACACATACCCCATCTCTGGGTAGGATGAGACATTGATTGGAATTGGGCCCATCCAAGAGAACACACATAAGAGCCATGTCCCAGCTCAGTGTTCTGGGCAAATCTCCTTTGGAGATTAAACCTGAGACACAGTGGGGAGAACCAACTGCCTATGACAGTGGAAAAAGCTATCCCCAAAAACAGCACACATAAGGGACCTAAACACATTAGAATAAGGAGGATCTCCAATCTCTCAAGTTGTGGACTTTAAAAACTTTCTTGTAAATTCATAGAGTAGTAGGTAATGATCTTGCTCAAGCTTTTAACTATCCCTTATAGAATTTTGATAAACAGTGGTTACTCTGCCAGCTAATTAATTGCTCTTATAGCAGCTGCCACTTTCAAAAGCAGAGGACAGGTTTCCCCAGCATCTGTTTGGTGAATCCCCATTGAAGCCAGTGGCCAATTGAGTCAATGGAATGTTGACCAGACAGACAGCTGGATTCCTTTGTGGAGACTGATCTTTGGTTATCTGAGCTGATAGAAACTGAGAACTGAGGGTTCCTGACCTAAGCAACTCTCTGGTGGACACCCAAGAGTTCCTCAGTGGACATTTATTCATGACCATTGAAAATCTCCACTTTTCTATCATCTTTATTTCTAAACTTTTAGTGTATTTCCAGATCACTTAGACTACCTTCCCCCACCTTCAGAAATAAGACTGAGGTAGCATACAACAGTTGTTTACATTTCACAGCAGGTAGTAGGAAAGGATTTACATTTGTGCCTTACATATGTTAATTAAGATTAATAGGCCTTTCTTTTCTGTGTGTCTAAAAGACTTAATGTTACTCTTAAATGAAACATTGACGTCTAGTGAGAGAGAGGCAGCATTACAAGCTGCTATGGCCTTTGGAGATGAATATCATGTTGTTACTTTTAGAAGGCCAGAAGATAGACAGCCAGGGGAACCCTCAGTTCCCACTAGGGCACAAGCAGTGCCTACCCAAGACCCCAAGTGGCCTCCTTGGAACAGGAGACATTTTCAAGTGTGTATTCTTGAAAGTCTAAGAAGGACAAAAACCAAGCTTTCTAGTTATTTTAAATTGCTGGCTATTTCTCAGAAAAAAGGTGAAAACCCTTCTGACTTCTTAGATCATTTATCAGAGGCAATAATAAAACATATGTCTATAGATCCTGATTTGATAGAGGGATAGATTTTGCTTAAAGACATGTTTATTACTCAGTCAAATCCAGACATTAGAAAAAAGCTACAAAAGATAGCCTTTGCTCCAGATAGTTCACTTGATACTTTAGTAAAAGTTGCCTCCTCAGTATTTTATAATGGTGATGAGAGGGAAATCAAGGAGAGAAAACAAAGAGACTGAGAAAAAGCAGCTGCCTTTGCTGAAGCCTTAAGAGAAACAGACCCCAAGTCTGATTCTCAGAGCTCCAAGAAGAGCTCAATGACAATTACCTGCTATCACTGCCACAAGCCAGGTCACCTTAAGAGGGACTGCACTCAGAAGCCCCCTGGCCATGCCCCGACTGCAAAGGTGACCACTGGAGGTTGGACTGCCCTCTGAGGCCAAGGCCCCAGGGATCAGACCCATCCTATCAGTTGGTCCAGCAGGACTGAAGGGTCCCGGGGCACTCACTACCCTGTCCCTCTGGCCGGACCATCATCTCCACAGAGGAGCCCCTGGTAATCATGACTGTAGAGGGAAAAAACCCCAGCCTATTTCTGGATACTGGCTCAAGCCTCTCAGTCCTTTTCAATACTGGCCTTCCTTCTAGTCACCACACCTCATGACCTCTCTATCAACTTATAAAAGTAGGAGGTAATTTGCTACTTTTCACAACCTTTAGGCTGTAACTGGGATGGTTTTCTTTTTAAACATCCATTTTTGATAATGCCTGAAAGTCCAGTTCCCCTCTTAAGAACAGATAATTTATCATGTTTAAATACTGTGATATATATGCACCCAGGTCAGGTACACTGTCTTCCCCTCATGGAGACAGAAATCCCAAAGTATGGGCAACTAAAGGTAGAATAGGTAGGGCAATAAGAGCTGCCCCAATACAGATACACCTCAGAGATTCTACTATTTTTCCTCACCAGAGACAATATCCTTTAAGACCCGAAGTTAAGAGAGGATTAATACCTATAATTGATCATCTAAGGGCATAATGCCCTGTAATAGTCCGTGAAATACCCCAATCTTGGGAATTCAAAAACCCAATGGGGAATGGAGGTTGGTACAAGACCTTAGATTGATAAATGAGGCAGTAGTGCCCATTCACCCAGTGGCACCCAATCCATACAGTCTGCTTCCTCAGATCCCAGAAGATGCCAGTTGGTTTTCAGTGTTAGATTTAAAGATGCCTTCTTTTGTATTCTTTACATACAGATTCTCAGTTTCTTTTTGCTTTTGAAAATCCACAGGACCAAGCATCTTAGTTAACATGGACTGCACTCCCTCAAGAGTTCAGAGATAGTCCACATCTTTTTGAACAACTGCTTTCCCATGACTTGGCATGTTTCGAGTTTTTCCCAGGTCACAATCTTGCAATATGTAGATGACATACTGTTACGTGCCCCCTCAGAAGAGCTTATAGGCAAGGCACTTGTGCTCTGCTAAATTTTCTAACAGACAGAGGTTAAAAGGTCTCTAAATCTAAGGCACAACTTTGCTGTCTTGAAGTAGACCTCATTATATCCAAAGGGGCCCAAAGACTAGGAAAGGAAAGGATTAAACCCATTCTTTCCTTCCCACAGCCCAAAACTCTAAAACAGCTAAGGGGATTCCTAGGAGTTAGTTACAGGCTTTTGCCACCTTTGGATACCCAGATATGGGGATGTTGCATGACTTCTCTATCAGCTTATAAAAGAGACCCAAAAGGCAGATACCCATATTTTATGCTGGGAACCTGATTCCCAAGCCACATTCCAGAAGCTTAAACACTTCTAAATGCCCCTACCCTGAGTCTACCCTCGGGATACCATTTCAATTTATATGTAGATGAGAGGTGAGACATGGTTTTGGGAGTGCTTACACAAGATAGAGGACCTGCTCAACAGCCTATCTGAACCATGAGTTAGATATTGTAGCTAAGGGATGGTCTGCTTGCCTCAGAGCTGTGGCAGCTGTGGCTCTCTTATTGCCAGAGGCAACCAAGCTGACTTTAGGCAAAGATCTCATTGTATATACACCTCACAATGTGGTAGGACTCCTTTCTTCTAAGGGAAGTCTATGGCTGTCTGATAACTGACTTCTTAAATACCAGGCTCTACTTCTAGAAGGACCAGCCATTCAAATAAAGGCATGTTCTTCCTTAAATCCCGCCACCTTCTTTCCAGAACAGGATGAAGAAATTGAGAATGATAAACATGACTGTGAACAAGTAATTCTTCATACATATGCAGCTAGAAAAGACTTATTAGACACCCCGCTTACTGACCCAAATTTAACCCTCTTCTGTGATGGCAGCTCCTTCATGGAAAATGGAAAAAGAAAAGCAGGATATTCCATGGTGACTTTACACCATACTCTTGAAATCTCCTCACTTGTACCTAGAACTAGTGCTCAGCTAGCAGAGCTCATAGCTCTGAACACAGCCCTACAACTCAGCAATGGGCAAATGGTCAATATTTATACTGATTCTAAGTATGCATTCCTAGTATTACATGCTCATGCAGCCATATGGAAAGAAAGAAATTACCTAACAACCAATGGATCACCTATAAAATATCATAAGGAAATAGATTATCCTTTATTATCTGTTTATCTAACCTACAAAGTGTCAGCAATTCACTGTAAAGAACATCAAAAACCAATTGATGAAATATCTCATAGCAATCAACTGGCTGATGCAGCAGCAAAAAAAGGCTGCCTGAGGGCCCCTTCTTCAAGCCTCCCTGATCTGGGAGGGACCCCTTGAACATATTTGACCCAAATACTCTCAGCCAGAAATTGAATGGGCTCTCTCCCATGGATGCCAGCTTCTGCCATGAGGATGGTTACAATCAGATGACGGAAAATTGTTTCTTCCTGGTGCTAGTCAATGGAAAATAATTAAGTCTTTACACCAAATCTTTCATCTAGGGAGAGACAAAACTCAACAGATGGCCTCAAAGTTATTCATGGAAAAAAGACTTGATCAGACAATAAGACAGGTAGCTAAGACCTGCGAGCTCTGCCAGAATAACAATCCTATTAACTGAACCATGGTTTCTCCAAGTATACAAAGACACAGTAAATGTCGTGGAGAAGACTGGCAGCTCAGTTTTACTCATATGCCAAAAAGTAAGGGACTTCAGTACTTACTGGTTTGGGTAGATACTTTCACCAACTGGGTTGAGGCCTTGCTTTGCAGGACACATAACGCACAGAAGGTAGTAAAAGTTTTGGTCTCAGAAATAATCCCCAGATTCGGACTTCCTAAGAACTTACAAAGTGATAATGGACCTTCCTTTAAAGCAGCAGTAACACAAAGCGTCTCTCAGGCACTGGGCATTCTCTATCACCTCCACTGTGCATGGAGGCCACAGTCATCAGGAAAGGTGGGAAAGGTAAATGAGACCCTAAAAAGACATCTTTGTAAAATGGCTCAGGAAACCCTCCTTCAGTGGCCTCACTTACTACCTTTAGCTTTTATCAAAATAAGAAATACACCTCAAATCTTAGGCCATAGTCCATTTGAAATGCTTTATGGATATCCTTTCCTTACTAATGATTTTTTCTTCGACAGAGAAACTGATGCTTTATTAAAATAAGATGCATTATTAAAAGAAATTGGCTAAATTTCAACAAAGTCTTCAAGAGCTAACAGAAGCTCAGCCTGCAGAAAGAGGAAAACCTATATTCCACCCTGGAGATTTAGTACTGGTAAAATCTCCTCCCTCATTATCTCCTTCCCTAGGACCAACTTGGGAAGGGCCTTACACTGTGATCCTGTCAACTCCTTCCACAGTCAAGACAACAGGCCTAGACTCCTGGATGCATCACACCAGACTCAAACCCTGGGAACCAGAAACTGTCACTGGAAGTGAACAACCACCCACATACTCCTGAAAACCCATAGAAGACTTAAGATTCCTCTTCAAAATGAAAACAAAGACTTCATATAAGTAATGCTGCTATTAGCCCTTTTACTGTTCACTTCACCACTCAAAGGAGGATGCAATTCCTTTTAATGTGGGCACAAGAATATGTAAAATCATTGCAACAAACCTCTTGCTGGATATGTGGCTTACTGCCCTTGTCCAGTGCATCAGGACTTCCGTGGTGGGTATCTCCTCTTCAAGGAGATGATTGGAATAAATTACAAGACTATATTAATGAGATATCAAAAGACTCAGTAGTTCATACTTCT
>PVJX010044564.1:0-13169 GCA_004027295.1 Dolichotis patagonum
CTCAATAATTGCCTATTTTGGCTAAGCCCAGTGACTGTCATTAACCTTTCTAAAATTTCTGTATTTTACTTGTTAAAGTTGAGCTCCATTTCTTAACTCAGTGGGAAAGGAAATTTATTAGCTAAAACCAGCATATTTTGGTTGCTTGTAGATACCATTTCATCCACCATTTAAAGCTAGATTGACCTCTAAAAACTCTTCTAGACTTTTATCTAGAGTATCTTATTTTCTTGCACTCTTGCTTTCTTTCCTTTTTTTTTTTTTTTTGTACTAGGGATCAATCTCAGGACCTCACACTTACCAGACAAGTGCTTGAGCTGCTGAGCTAAATTCCTGCCACATTCTTGTTTTCTTAAGCATTTCCCATTGTTTTTGGTTTGCAAGACTAAAGCCTCTTTTAAAAACAGATTTTGCTAACCAGTAGAAAGGTGAAATATGATAGGCATCGGTTTTTAAATTCAGTGTATTTTTCATTGCTTCAACAATAGTATCAACTAGTTAACTGTATTTAGCTCAGGTTCTTAGTTCTTATTTTTTCTGATTTTTAGATAATACTCCCATTGTTTAAGCCTTCTGTAATGGAAAATACTGGAATAAATCTACCGCAGGCTATATCTGTGGAGATATGTTACTCTAATCCCAGAATCCTCAAAATACCAAAATCTTGGTTTTAGGGTATGGGACATTCCCTCCTATTCCTAAAAGATCAGGGTGTGAACCGCTATGTAGTTATTACCCTTGGTAGCTTTACAGTTGCTTAATCACTCACTGAAAGTCAGTATTAATCATCAGGGCCATCAGTTACAAGCACAAGCCAAAGGCACTGGGATTAAGCTTCGTGATTGCCACCAAATCTTAACATAGTTATTTTCAGAGGACAAAGTTCACTGCTTCACTTATGCCTTCGAAATTTCACTCCAATTCTTCTAATCATTTCAAATTTACATTTATAGCAGAAAAGAAATGTCTAGGAAACTTTGTTCCCATTGTAATCCAGTTGCATTAGTAGAGTATGGAATAGAAAACATACCTTATATTCAAAAAGGAATTTAAACTTACCTTAAAAATCACTTTATTTCTCGTATTACTGAAATATAAATATTTTGTAATCTTCTCTTCCTTAACTTGCTGTGAAGAACAAATTTATAACAGCACAAAAATAATTATGCCAACAAGATTATAGTCCTTTTAAATATTTTCATCTAATGGAGTTGTAACTTGCGTTTCCATATCTAAATCAAAGAAATTGAAGTTTATAATTCAGGTTTCCAAGGCAGAATTTTAAAGATAAATTCATGTTTAATGGCCTCTAAATATAACCTTTAGCCATGATGTTTGTGATACTCATAAAATAGTAAACATCATTTGTCATCAGAAATTGCAATCTTTTCACTTGACTATGGCAGTTCTATTTAGTATGGGAATTTGTAGTTTTAATCAGTGAGTTAACTCATCATCCGTCTATAGATTCTCATCTGGGGCTAGTTTGTCTCACTCTTTCCTATGGTTTCATAAAAAACATGGTAATAATAAGAGAGCCTCTAATAAAGTAGATTCAAATCAAGGCAAAATTTAATTTTTTCCCTATTCTTTTCACTTATAATGCACAACCGTCAGCCTCAAATAATAACTTGACACTACTTAAAACTCTGATGTGTCTCACTAGTGTAATCATTTCTCACTCTTCAGACCATTTTCTATTTTTTATTTATCCCACAACATCCAACCTGTATACTCCTTTCTTCCTAGCTAATGGTCTCAGGTCAGATTGCTGTGAAAAATATGTGTTTGGGGAGGAATTCAGATTCTTACCTCTGAATCTCAAAGCCAATCAGAGTCTCTGTTTACAACCTTAATTTTCTCTCTTATTAAACAGAAAGTTTATTCTACCTACCCTCAAAGGCCAACTATTTGACTGACCCTCTAGACCCTAAAAGGCTATTAATTGCCTTTTCAAATTCGAGATATTTGCTTGTTAAAAATTTAGCTAGACCACAATGAAAAAAATGTTCTGTCAGTGTTCCTTACTCTCAAATTAGTGCTATTCTCTCTTGAGTTTTGCAAACCAAAAACACGTCATCCTTGAATTCTTCCCGAACCTCTGGATTAGGCTTAATTTCCCAATCTAGTGATAACTGTTAGCTATTGATATTCACAGATTTATGAATCTCAACAATAGTAATATATTTTTGGGTACTGAATCAATTAGAAACCATAGTGCTACCTATTTTGAGACTTATTGACTGAATTTATGTATTTTGCATTGCATACCTAAAGGATTCCCAAAAGTATTCACATTCTAGAAAGCAGCATTCTTTTTTCCACCTATGGATTAGCTGTTCCTGTATTACTGTTGAGGTAAGATCCAAGGACCTTTTCTGTTTATCATAATTGGTTAAATTATTTTGAATAGTCCTTCCCAGGAAGTGTTAGGAAAGAAAAAATCTAGGAAAAACAATATTTTTCCTCTTAGCTAAAAATCCTAATATGCAAAAATAAAAATACTATCAGTAACCTCAGACATGTGGAACACAAGGAAAGTGGTTTACTTCTTAAAAGATACTAAAATTGATTAACATCTTTAAAAATTCACAGACCATAGTGTATGAGAGAGTTGTTGACAAGTGAATCTCTGACTATATTTGTTTCGATATCAAGTATGATTCCTATTTGCAAATTCAAACAGACACTTCAGTATGTTACAACACATTCTTTTTTTTAAAATGTGGACTCACTGAAATTACTTTCTGTTACTTACATTCAGCAGAATGCTAACTATTACTTGTTCCTTATATATTCCCTGAGTTGCATTTTTAGAGTCAAACTCTGCAGTTTTTTTGTTCTTGGACACAATCTGGGTCTCATGTCAGGATGAAATAAATTCTCCTTTCTTGCTGGCTCTGTGTTTTAGCAGGAAAATCATTTTTTATACAGGAATCTATTGCACTATTTATCACAACTTGCTATATTGTAGTCACTTATGTGTGTTTGTCTCTTACAAGATTGTAAGCACCTTCCTTGGAGGTCAAGGTAATATTTTATCCATTACTCTATCATGGATACTATCTAGGAAAATATTTGGCATATAGGTGGTTTAAAAATAAATTACGTATTAAATTATGATATGTGATTGCAATATCTCACATTAATTATAAATGTGTTAAGGGGTGAAACTCAGTATTCCTTCATTTAATGCAAAACAAGTCTATAGAGTGCTCAGTGAACAATATATTAGTTCCCAGAAAATTACCTACATTTATCTGTTCAGGTCATTGCTAAATGATGTAAGAAGCTGTATGTTAATGTAACAGCAATTTATGATTTTAAATATAGATCTGAGTGTGACTTTAACTATAGGCTATGTTCCAAGTCTCCTAAGAAAATGATTCATGAATGTCATGCTTTGAAACGACTTTCTTCAATTGTTGGATGAATTTGCTTTACAGTTTATCATGTGACCAAGAAATTCATAAACTTCTAAATTACCGGAAAATTGTAAAAAAGTATATGTTAATTCAAAATATCTCCATGCTATGGCAATCTTTAAAATGCATTTTAGATAATATTTCATCAAGTTAGAAGGGTTAAGTTACATCTGACAGATGATTACATTTCATTTTTAGTTCTATAATTTGTCAGCTCATTATTATGAGTATTTGTACAATATATTTTATCACAATAAATAAGAATACTTAACAAAAATATAAGATGTACAATTTTTTCCATCAATTCAAATTATAAATGACATGGAATTACAGAAACCAGCAAAGCAATTAAGAGCAAAATTAGGTCAATAAGACAACAAAGAACTAAAATTCTATTATACCAGCCAAAAGGTAATTGCAATATTTTTTGTTGCTTATAAGTAAATAATTTACAGACACAATAAAATGTGAGAAAATGGAGACTCAAAATATAGAGAAATGACAATTATCAGATTCTCATCAAAATAACACATAATTTACTTCTTAACTATTTGGTTAAATCTTATCAGTGAAAGAACTCAAAGAAGGGGATTAAAATTCAATACCATAATGAAAGGCTACTTGAATAAGAAGTCATCATCGTACTTCACAGGATACATTGACACTTAATGGAAGAAGAAAAATTGCTGGTAATGTCTGCTGGTCTGTTCTAGCTATTTGCCTTGATTGCTTTTTATTGTCTGCTCTATTGACCCAAAGAAGAAATAATAAAGGACAGTAATAAAGGAGTGAGGGAGAGACAGAGAGAGACAGAGAGGGGGAGAGAGACAGAGAGAGAGAGAGAGAGAGAGAGAGAGAGAGAGAGAGAAATAAAGGAAGAAAATGTCACTATTGTGGAATATTAACTAATGGTCAATTTATAGCACCAAACCGAACTGCATCAGTGTGGCTCTGGGTGTGGAATGCCCACCTGAGGACTGTGAACAGATAAAAGAGAAGTGGAGGGGAAGACAGCTGCTGTTGACCCTTCAGGAGAAACTTGCCAAGCTGGATTTGGAGCTCAGACATCCCTGCTGCTAAGGATGACTGAGGTTTTCCGGGGAGGAGCTCTGGTCCTTACCTTGCTATCACCTCCTGGCTGCAGTGCAGATCCCTCAGCCTGCTGGCACAGATCCTTCATCCTGCCACCGCACCTAGCTTGCACCCCTGACTTTTGGGTCTTCCCAGCTCGGATCCTTGACACAGACTTGTGTGAGACTTTGTTATGGGCCCTAGGCCTCCAGAGGGACTTGTGGAGGACACTGCCACGAGAACAAGGCCCTCAGCTGTGTTCTTGGTGCCCTAGTGCGTGGATGGGTCTCCCACACACTTTTGCATTTGATTCTTTTGGTAAATATTATAAAATAATCCCATAAATTATGTGTCCTGTGTCAAATCTTTTCCATTGTAAATCCTGACTATAACAACTAAACATGGGAAGCTAAATTCAGTATGAAATGGAATAACTTCTTTTGCTATCACCTACCTATATTGCTCAAGTAAGTCCTGCACCCCTGTGTTTCTTTCATGGCTGTTTCACATCAACACACAAAAGAAGGGGGACTAGACAGTACTCTGCATTTAAAATACTAATTTATGGACACAGTGTTAAAATAGTCAATAATTTTAAAGAAAGGATAGATTTTGATCTTCCTTCTAAGTTTTGGCCATTAATCTTATTTTTGCCTCTAAAGTTTTGATTTTCTGCATCTATTTTTCTTGTGTATTTTGACACTATCTGCTGAACCACTGATGTTGGGCTTTTTCTGCATTTCTCTAACATTATACTTCAAAGCTTTGTGCATCAGAACAATTCCTGGTAGCACCAGAAATGGAGGAGGAGTGGACAGAGAGGCAGAGATAAGATACAGAGAGAAAATGAGAAAAAGAGCAGACAAAGAGAAGGAGTGGTGAGTAACAGATGCAGGGAGATACAGGCACAGGCATGGACACAGAGAGGGATTCTGTTCTTCTTCAGAGTGCTGTCATTTGAGAAATTCTGACACAAAACTAAGCAGTGTCCTTGGATACAGCAATTCAAAATAAATGAGAGCTGTCTACAGAGTACTTAATACATTTTACGCTTAATTCTTTAATTGTCACTGAGAGACAGATGCATTACATTAGGCAAGAGTGGCTCTAATCCTTATAAACAGAATCACAGCAATTATTTCTGGGAAGTGAAATGAAATATGATGAGCAATAGATTTTGCCTTTCATTTTATGTTCATTAGAACAGTTTGATTTGTGTACTTTGTACCTACAGAGAATGCTTGTAGTATACCAATAATATAGTTAAAGAGAAAAGTATTAGCTTGATATTGATAGTAAGGCTGACTGAAAGACATGGTTGAGCAAACAAAACTTCTCAATGAAGCACAAAATATCAAAATATATGAGATTCTACACCTATAAATCATTAACAGGAGACCTGTCTCTCCCTCTCTAAACACATTTCTATGGTCCACACTGAGAGCAGTAATACATGTCCAGGTGATTGTGACTGCTAAATGAAGTCAAAATTGGAAGGAATACTTTTATGAGCCAAAGAATGTAAAAGCATGCTGGCGGGATAATATTTAGTATTCTTATGACGCACCCTATTTCTAAAACAACTGTAAGGCTATTTTTAGTTCTATATTATTGTGTATTTATATATGAACTAGGACTAATGTATATTTCTTCAAATTTTGTCTTCATCATTTATTTACTGTGTATTTCAAGTGTAGTATTTGTTTCAGAATGAACAAGTGAGAGGAAGAACATCATCTGGCTTACACTAGGCAAATTAAATGGCATTATGTTTTGTTTATCACCAAGTATATGCATATATTCCAGGAAGAAAAATGATCATACTCCACAGAGAGTAATTAGAAAACCATTTAAATACTAAACATTAATTCAGTCTGATATTTTACAGAGTGAAGTGCAACATCGAGAAAAATACAAAATTTCTGGCGAACAATTTTGAGATGTACATTCCAATATATTTGCACTATCTTCCATGAAATACTAATTTAGGAAAATGCTGAGAGTAGCAGTGAGCCCAACGCATCCCACATTAGATGATTTCATGTATACATCTGATTTGCAGCATGCACAAAATGTGTGCTATTATTATTATTATTATTTTTAAAGAGGATAAAACAGTACTTCTTGTTTGCCAGCCCCACACACCGGAAGGGGCTTCGTTCTAGCTGGTCCCAGTCCGGCGGTGGCCCGCGCATGGCGCTGGTTCCCAGACTGGGCTTGTTTGCTGGTGCCGCACTGGTCTCTCTTCCCTAAGGCCTGTGTGCTATTTTTGTAGTGAGGAAAATGAGAATCAGAGCAGTACTATCCCATAGTTAATAATTACATAGTTATGAATTGAAACCAACTTGGTTTTAATTCTCGCGATTCCATAATAACTGTGAAATAACTCTAATGCCATTAAAAAAGAGGGTTGAAGAAAAATGTAAACTGAGCTTTTTCAAATAGGAAGGAAAAGAAGAGTTGGAGGGACCAGAGAGCATGAAAGGGGAATGAGACCAAAAATAAGATTTAAGGTGTGCTATGCACATGTACAGACTCCCTGTGCTAAGTGTGATCATTATGTACTGCAAACATGGACTAATAAAAAAGAGGGTAGGAAATGGAAAACAAGCAAAACAAAACCCAAACAAGCGACTTCCTTCATCCTCACCGCCATATTCAGATCTACATGCATCTCACATTCAGGTGACTCAACTACATTAACAACATGCCCTTAAAAGTAACATGACGCACTTTCTCAGACTTCCTCGTCCTTTGGGATTTCTTAACAATTTGAAAATTGGGCCGGGGATTTAGCTCAGTGGCTTAAGTGCCTGCCTGGCAAGCGTAAGGTCGTGAGTTCGATCCCCGGTACCAAAAAAAAAAAAAAAAAACACAATTTGAAAATTGATCTCCTTATTCTGCCTTACTGATTATTCCAGGCGAAGAGTCTTTTCTTGTCTGCATTTCCAGGGATCATAAATGTAAAGCTAACCCCAGCACAGGCAATGAAACACAAACATTACCTCCAGAAACTGGGAACATGTGGACATTCGTGTATATGCCAGAAGTTTCCCTTGAGACGGTTTTGTGATATACTGGGGAAAAAATTATGAACATGCAAAAGTTGTGCCATTGTGGAATTAAAAGAAGGTTAACTGGATATGGGAGTGGGGATGTAGGTTTACTTTTTTTTTCTTAAAGAAACAGTAATCTGTTGTTGTACAATGATGCCTTGATACTATTCTTGATACTATTCTTGATACTATTGATACTTGATACTTGCTTACTATCAAGACTTGATAGTCTTGATACTATTCTAATTATTTTACATTAAAAAACATTATTTTTGATGGCCATTAGTATAAAAAGCCAATAAAATAAAGTGATGGCATTTTTTTCATTGCTTCTTCAAGCTATTACATAAATTTCACCTTTATATTGACTCTTATGGGCTTGTAATAATATTTTACATTTTAAAGTATACCTATTTACTGCAATTAATTACATCTACCTTTTGCTAAATGTGAACTATTTTAGACTAAGCTGTAAGAATCATAAATTTTCAATGTCCAAGTAAGTGAAGATGAATTCATAATTGACAATTTTAAGAAATATTTAAAAATAACATTTCTGCAAAATCGATACTCAAAGATAACTATAATCTAACAGTATTTTCTTAGAAAGCTACTAACAGAATATAAGTAAAAAGTGGATTATAAAGCAAGTTAAAAGTTTTAAATATAATTTCATTTTATTTAGATTTTAAATGATGAGGACAAGCTAACGTGTACATGTTTTAAAATTAGAAATGACAATGCAAATGAAATAATTGTTTCATGATGAAACCATAATATTAGTGGGCTAATGTAACATGTCTATGAAAATAGAACAATTTACTTGTATTTTCCTCATAATCTGATTTTTTGTGATGAAATTAGATGTTTGTGCTTGCAACTTCTTGATGTAACAATAAAGGGTATTTTTATAAAATAAATGTAGAAAATGTAATTATGGTAAAATAATGTAATTTTCTTAAATATTATTTGAAAAAAGACTTTTTGAAAGAAAACCAAGGATAATACTAAACCAAACATCACAAAATTTTTCCAAAATGCAATTATATAAAATTTTCAGCAAATTTGTTTATTTTGGTAATTTGTTAATTATTTTGAAAATTAATTTTATCTGCTTTAAGCAGAAACCAATAAATTTTATTAAATGTGTTTGTGAGTAGTCACACATATCTAAAACTAAAATGCTCATAATTTTAAAATACTTGACAACATATCTTCAGCATCTGAAAAATTGTCACAATGTACATTTTTAAGGCAGCAGCAAGACAAATCAAATTTATATAAGGAAACTAAGGAAGTCATACAGAATTGATCTACTTAAAGATTTGCGGCAAAATCTATAAAACTTAATTCTATAATTGTAGACCACATAAGGGATAGTGGAAGATACGTAGTTTGCTATGCTTAATGTATTATATTACTTACATGTGTTATTTTTATGACCATGCAAAGGAAATACCATTACTGAATTCTATAGACAAAGTTCTATGGGTGGAAACAAGTTTTCTGGGACAAAATTGAATCTATCATTGAGATGACTTACAAGCCTGGTAGTACTTCATTGTGCATAGGTAAGACCAACTTGACAAGCCAGCAGATGGTAGCTTGATGAAGAATGGTTTTATTAATCCATAAAATTATTCCATGGAATCCCTGCTGAGAGCCATAATAGTAAAATACAGGAAAATTAAATTCTAAGAATTATAGCATAAGTTCCTAAAACAGAAGGGAGATATATGCATGTATATACTAGCAGCAAATTAATTACTATAAATAGAGTTGCAGAGTAAAGTAAAATAATAATAAGTAATATTACTATGCAACTATTTTAAAATTTGATCCTCTGGGCAAATAATGGTAACTAAAATACCTCACAAATAAAAGACTACTAGACAGAATATATAAGGTAGCAAAATAAAAAGTGAAAAACACCTATTTACTTGACTTTATGTTAAATTATTAATATGATTTGTTACTGTTTTTGTTGTTGTTTGTTTTGTTGCAGTCCTGAGGACCAAACTTGCAACTTTGGGTGTTTATGCCACTGAGCTAAATCTCTAGCCCTGAAATGTATGCATTGTATCAAAAGCACTTGGTTTGCTTTTTTTTTTTTGAACCAAAATATTTTTGTTTCTAAATATGTATAAGTGAAAATACTTAAAAGTTGCTATGCTGACTCATTTTGTTTTCTTTTTTGAAACTTTTACTTATTTTTTCTTTTATGTTATTAGTATGATTTGTAGTTCATGTAGTTTGCAGTTATCTTGGGAGTGGTCAAGTGTACATAGTAGCTTGTGTCTGTTTTTAAAAAATCCTTTTTACCTTTCTTATTCTTCTCTCCCTCCTCCTCCAATTCCCCTATCCCACTTTTCATTGCTGATATTATTAATTTTAGCTCAATTATGACATATAATTTTTACATTAATTGAGGTTATTAGGTTCTTCAGCATAGCGTAACTTTCTCCTACGTATTTCCCTTTCTCCTCCTTCTCACACTTCACCCTTTCCTATGATAAGAAATCCAACCTCTTATCCCGTTCTATCCATTCTTTGTCATTCTCTTCACTTGTATTTTGCCCAACTCAAATGAGAGCTATCAAAGGGTATTTAAGCTTGTGTGTCTCATTTATTTCATTCAAAACTACAGTTTCCAGGTGCATCCATTTTCCTACAAATACACCAGAGGAGCTATTATCAGGTTTTTTTTCAAGTAAAGTTTTAACTACTTTATTCTTCTGTAGATATGCACATGATTAAAGTTATTTCTTTGAAAGGAGAAACAAAGCTTTAAGTAAATGCATTAGGTTTTGTCTTACCACTTAGCTATACACTAATACAGACAACTCAATGCCCTTTAGGTATAATAAACTAAAAAGGTACCTACAATAACCAAGACAGGCTCAAAACTTTCTTTGGATTTCTTGAATGGGAAAGCTTCCCTCACAGAGTGGTATGGAATGAAGTAGAATATCTGTTAATATGAGTACGTTGCTTGTAGAAAAGTAAAATATATCTTATATTTTGATAGACTTCTAAAGAACATATCAATTAATAAACAACTAAGAACATACAATAGTTGATAGACTTCTGTGTCCTTTTGTTATGACTTGTGCCTACATGTTCCCCAAGCCTCATGGAGTCACAGGTGGTTTTTTTCAGAGGATTTGAGTAGGTGATGCTGGGATGCTGGGGTCAAGTTTGTGTGATTACGGATTAGTTCAGTGATTGGTTTGGCATAGTTCTGGGTGAGGATAATGGAAATGCCTACCCTAGGTGTGAGCGCTAAGTCAGTGTAGCCTGGATAGAATGTAAGAGACATAAAAAGTATTACTGGTTAACCTCACTTCTTTCTGCTTTTGATTCCTTTTGCCAGTCATGAACTGCTGTGCCACCAGGCCTTGGAACCAGCCAATTACAGACTGATTACTTTATCAACTGAGCCACAATAAAGCTTTCCTCCTTTAATTTGGGTGTTGGGTATTTTGTCTCAGCAACAAGAAAGTAATTAAGATACTTTTATGCTCCTATTTTGTTTTAAAAAGTTGAATTAGAACATTAAAGTAAGGGAATTATCAGACAGAATGATTTTAGTAAGGAATAGGAAAAATTGCAAAGCAAAAGATGTACATCTTCCCACCTTAGTCAGTGCAACAATGTGCTACAAAAGCATTGTGTTTCACCACCGTTCAACCTGATTCTACTTGACAAGACCTAAGAACTTAGGATTTCACACATATAGTCTAATTTAATTTCACAGTAACCCTATCAGAGTACTATAGAAAAGGGGAAAAAGCAGTTCAAAGAGGTTGGACTACACAAGAAAGCTAAAAATTGGAAGCATTTTTATTTGAAGCCTAATCTTTTTACTTTAAATCCTAAGTTGTTTCCATGGCTCTATTCAAAGAGAAGGGGTTACCAGTGCCAACAAAATAAACTTTGCCTGTTTATTTGCCCTGCCAAGGGCATTCAACTTTGCCCTGACAAGAGCATTTCTCTCCAGAATTTAAAGATGCTACTTGTATGGAAGTCTTAAGTTTTAATTACTAATATTACAAAGGACCACACAAATAGAGCAATCCCAAGTGAAACTCTACTTGAATTTTATAAAGGGAATTCTCAATATGGAGGCCACCAGGTTTCTCTGTGGACTAATAATGGAGGCAAGTAGCCAGCCTGTGATGAGAAGAGAAGAAAATGACCAGATTGCTCTCTTTTTCTTAATTTTCTTTTGTTTTTCTTTATGTTTTGGTAGCAGGATCAAACTCATGACTTTGTGCTTCCTAGGCAGGTGCTTCCATCACTGAGCTAACTCCCCAGACCTAATTTTCTAACTATAAGAATTGGATAGAAGAATTAGATAGAAAAGGATAATAACCCATCAATAAGTGAAGATAATCATGACAGAGAACTGTGCTGACGTCTCCACAATCTCTGCAATAAGAATAACAAATGACGATACAAAGCTAAGGCCTGGCTGTTGCCTATAAGGACTGGTGATGGTTGAGCTGATTTGGTAACTTGACAGGACATTATTTGGGTGAATGTTATTTTGAGTTTACCCGTGAGACTGTCTCTGGATAAGATTAACATTTGAGTCAAAAGACTAAGTTAAGCAAATTGCTCTTTGGGTGGACCCCATTCAATTCATCAGAGGCCTCAACAAACAACAATAGCAACTACAACAATAAAAACCAAAAGTGAATGAGAGAGACAGTTCACACCCTGTACTTGTCTTTGTGCTGGCATCTTATCAGTGTGCATCTGTTTAGAATCAAACTTGTATAGAGCTAATACCATTAGTTCTTTTGTGTCTCTATCTTGCTGACTGATGAGCCTGGAAATTCTAGTTCCTTGTAATACACATATACTACATACACACATATGTACACACATGTATACTTACATACATTCACACACATACATATACAATCTGGGTTCTGTTTGTTTGAAAAACTCATAGTAATACATCTTGTTTCTGTGTTTACAGCTTCCATGCAGTATTTGGTTAGAATTTGTGACATGAGAATTCATGTTTACTTCCTTCTATCTGTCTCATGTCAGTAAATATATCCTGTTCAGGAGGAAGTTGCAATAGTTTTGCAACTCTCAGTGGTTTGTTTGAAAATGATGAATGAAAGGATGACTTCAAAAATGCGAAGTATTTATCTGTGAATTAAGGGAAGTTTCTGATAAAAGTAACTTGAAGTACTATTGTCTTTATTTTCAGCTAGTAGTTGTCATAGTCTATGAGGAATCAGAGAAATGAAGTTAGGGGTTAGAAGGCTGGCCAGGTTTGTAAGCAGTTTGATTGGTGTCACAGATCCTATAGTCTTTATGGAAACAGCCTGAACACAATTGATAGCCTTCCCAAAAATGAGGCACGTGAGCAGGCTTTGTTAAATCAAAAACATATTCTCCCTGTTCAGTATTTTAAAAGTGATTCCTAGTCTAAGTCCTCGTGAATAATTTAATGAATCTTCAGAAGACATTATGAGGAGACACTAGAAAGGCAGAAAGCCAAAAATGACTTTTTCCCTAATTTGAAAGTATTATTTTATTCTTAGAAATATTTAAAATCCTATGAGGATCATCTCTTGAACATTGAATGTTGTTTAAA
>PVJX010044565.1:0-13128 GCA_004027295.1 Dolichotis patagonum
CATCAAAATGTTCATCATCATTAGTCATGAGAGAAATGCAAATTAAAACCACACTGAGATTCCATCTCACTCCAGAAAGAATGGCCAAGATAGAAAACACTACCAACAACAAGTGTTGGAGAGGCTGTGGGGAAAAAGGAACTCTTCTGCACTTTTGGTGGGAGTATAGACTGGTGCAACTACTGTGGAGATCAGTCTGGAGATTCCTCAAAAACCTGCGTTTGGAGTCCTATTTGACCCAGCTATTTCACTTCTAGGAATATTCCCAGAAGAACTGAAAATGTCATACCACAGTGATATATGTGGACCCATGTTTATAGCAGCACAATTTGTAATAGAAAGATCTTCAAAAAAACCTAAGTGCCCATCAACTGAGGAATGGGTAAAAAAGTTGTGGTATTTCTATACAATGGAATACTGCTCATCTATAAAGAATGATCACATTGAGATATTTATAAATAAAGGTACACAACTTGAGACCATACTCTTAAGCGAAATAAACCAGACTCACATGTGTAAATACCACATAGTCTCCCCAGTGTGAGAGTTGGTAATTTTATATACAATTGTATGGTAATCATATTTCCCTATTTCATTGCTTTGAAGCTTTTCAATATTTTCATTCACCATTTGGAATGGTTTTATTCTGTTTTCCTTGACTTTATTATGTATGATGCTTGGAGCAGCTGTTTTGAAGAAAACAAAACATATGGCAGTCATTTCTTATTTAATATCATCTTGCTTTGAAGTGCTACCATGCTTACTTTCTTCTATTACAATCGGTTCTATCCTGTTGTGTCTTACTGGGATTTTAATATGTGTGATAGTATAAACAAATTTTTTATTGAAAATGAAATATTATAATAGCCATTGATCATTCTCTGTTATTTGGTTCAGAATGTCCTGTAATTCTTTCATTATTTCAAATGGTTTTATATTATTTTATTATGTTTCATATTATTGTATTTGAAACTATGCTTAACTATAGCAGAGAAAGGGACATTTTGATAGCTACTGTTAATGTCTGGTTGTCTTATTCTAAAATGCTGTTTTACTTATGTTTTTCTGTTCTGATCTGCTTTGTTCTGCCCTCTTCTGTTTTATTCTCTTTAAAATAAAGAAATTATTAAAAAATGAGGAGTGGCCCTCCCATCCTTCCAACCCCAGAACTCCACCTCAGAGTGTGGGCTGGTTCTGCACCCACCCTTCCAAACTTTGGAAGCAGGACCTCTACCTTGGAAGGTGGGCTGCTTATGCACCTGCCCTTCAACCCTTGGAGACACTTCAACATCCTGGATCTTGGTATTGCCATTGCTCTTTGGCTGCACCTTGTGCTCCTACAACATTGGACTGCAGTGGATTAACCAAACTGGGTTGATGGAGACTCAGCAACCCCTCATCTAAACATGGGACCTTAGTAGGTTTCCTTCAGTGTGGTGAGTTTGCCCCTAAAACAGAGGTTTTCAGTAGGTAAATAAGACCAATAGTGAAGTTTCCTCCAGCTGTAAGACCTTGGAAAGCTTGGCAAGAGGGTGGGTGAGACTTTCCTCCATACAGAGAACATCAAGTTGGTTGAAGAGTGTGCCAATAAGTCCTCTTCCAACCTGGAGAAAATTAAAAGAGCTTATGAGACACCCAGTGACACAGTAGGGTCCCAGCTGAGACAATATGGCATTTTCCAACTTGGAGAAAATTAAAAGGGCTTATGAAACACCCAGTGAAAATAATAGAAAACTAAGCAGAATGCATGAAACAAGTTGAAAGAGATATCCCAGAATTAAAAAATTCTATTGAAAGCTGGTAAAATCATTTAAATGAAGCTGAGGATAAAATTTCATACCTTGAGGAGAAGATCACAGCCAACAATCATGAAAGGATAGAACTTTTAAAAATAACAAAGCAGCATGAAATGACAATTCAGCAGCTTCAAGATGATGTAGAGAAAACCAATGTAAGACTAATAGGCATCAATGAAGATGCAGGAGTCTATGCGAATGACATGGGTAAATTATCTGCAGAAATAATAGTGGAAAATTTGCCAAACATGGGGAAGAAATCTGATATGTAGATAAGTGGGGCACATAGGACACTAACAGTCACAACCAACATAAATCTACACGGAGGTATATAATAATTCAGATCCCAGATGTGCAGTATAGAGTACTAAAGGCTATTAGAGAAAAGATACAACTCACCTATCAAGGAAACCCATGAGAATCATGGCAGACTTTCAGCACAAACTTTCAAGGTAAGATGATCTTAGAGGAGGTGTTTCAAGGCCTGAAGGAAAACAACTTTCACCTGAGATTTATGTACTAGCAGAACTTTCTTTCAAATTTAATGGAGAAATAAAATTCTTCCATGACAAAATACAACTCAAGAAATTCATGTCCACCAAACCAATGCTAGACATAGTACTGAAATACATATTAGATGTAAATAAAACTGACTACAGTTTCCAGAACAACAACAGAAAGAAAGCACTAGACAGGGAAGGCAATTAAACAAGGGGGAAAAGCAAAATATCAAAAGCAGGAAAATAATATGACAAAGTTGAGCCAGTCCATTCCAGTTATATCCATCAAAGTGAGTTGCCTTAATTCACCTATTAAAATAAATAGGTTGACAGCTCAATAATCAGAGTCCACTTGACCCTGAATCAAGCCTAGATGATTGCTATAACTGCTGGTTTCAAACAAAAGCCTGAAGAGAATTCTTTCTGTGGTCTGTTGACCATTTCAGAACTTTGGTAATGTAATTGTCAATTCATCAGAAAGAAACAGCTTACTACAGGATAAATTTTAGAAGCAAATTCTCTGCTCCCTGGTGTGTGGCTCTGAGTGAGGCAGGCTTCAGTGGCCCAGAGAGGGAGACACTGGCATCTCCTGAGACTCATGCCATGCTGGGACCTGGGGCACTGGGAAACCAAACAACTACTCCCCTCCCTGGTGAAGATATGGACAACTATTTGGAAGAAAAGAAGAGACAATATGATAGATAGTAAAGATCTCTGGTTGTCTAGCTTTGAAATTTATGCTTTCTTATGTCCTGTTTTGTTGTGTTTAATTTTACCCATATATATATATATATATATATATGAAACAGGATCCAACAAATTGTTGTACACAAGAAACACATCTGCCTCAGAAAAAAATTCATAAACTAAAAATCTAAGGATGGAAAACAATATCCCATGTGATAGGAACCCAGTATAAAACAAGGGTAACTATTCTATTTGCAGACAATGTGAAATTCAAGCCAAAAGTAATCAAAAGAGATAAAGAAGGTCACCACATACTTGTTAAGTGAATAATTGAAATGGAAGAGCTAACAATCATAAACATATATGTACCACATACCAGAGCATTCAACTATATAACAGAAATACTAATAGATATGAAAACCAAATAAACAACAACACAATTTTAATAGGGGACCTTAATACCCCATTGTCAGAGAAATAGATCAACTAGACAAAAAGTCAGCAAAGAAATAACAAGACTGAGTCAAACCTGTGAGCAAATGGACTTAGTAGATGTTTACAGAGTGTTCCACCCAACCACATCAGAATATACATTCTTCTCAGCTGTGCATGAGACATTCTCTAAAATACACCATATATTAGGCCATAAAACATTCTTAAGCTAATGTAAAGGAATTGAAATTATCCCATGCATATTATTACACAATAGTTCAATTAAATTGGAAAGTAATTGTAAAAGACATTGCAAAGCCTGCATAAATACATGGAAATTGAATAACAACCTTCTGAACAATCAATGGGTTACAGGTGAAATTAAAGAAGAAATTAAGCAATACCTACAATTCAATGAAAATGCAGATACAACATGCCAAAACCTGTGGGATGCAATGAAATTGGTCCTAAGAGGGAAATATGTAGCAATAAATTGTCATTCCAAGAAAACTGAATTAGCCCAAATAAACAACCTAACATTACATCTCAAGCTTCTAGAAAAAGAAGATCAAGTAAAACTAAAAATTCATAGAAGAGAGGAAATTATAAAGATAAGAGAGGAAATTAATACAATTGAGACTAAAAAATACAAAGAATTAATGAATCAAAGAGCTGGGCTTTTGAGAGAATAAAAAATTGATAAAAGTCTAGCCATACTTATCAAGAAAAAGAAAGATAAAAAATTCATGTGATAAGGACTAAACAGAGAGAAATTACTGTGGATCTCATGGAAATTAAAAGGACCATGAATATGTATTTGGAAATCTTTACTCACATAATTTGGAAAACATAAAGGAAATGCATAGATTTCTAGAAATCTATGAATTATCAAAGCTCAGTCAAGAAGATATAACAATTTTGAATAACACAATATCAGCTATTGAAATTGAAAATGTGATTAAAAACTTACCAACCACAGCTGAATTCTATAAGAAATTTAGAGAAGATTTAACACCAATACTCCTCAAACTCTTTAATGAAATTGAAAGGGAAGCAATCTTCCCTAACTCATTGAGGCAATTATTACTCTAAAACCAAAACCAGAGAAAGACCCAAAGGAAAAAGAGAACTATAGGTCAGTCTCACTAATGAACACTGAGGCAAAGATTCTCAATAAAATACTGGCACATAGAATGCAACAAATCATCAAGACTATACATCATCACCAACTGGGATTTATCCCAGGAATGCAAGGATGGTTTGATGTATGCAAATCAATAAATGTAATATAACACATCAACAGTGCTGAAGATAAAAATCATTTCGCCAACTCAATAGATACAGAAAAGCTTTTGATAAGGTAAATTGTTCATGAAAAAAACTACAGAAACTTGGAGTAGATGGTAGCAACCTCAATTCGATAAAGGCCATATATGACAAACCAAGAGCCAACATTATACTAAATGGACAAAAACTGAAAGCTTTCACTTTAAATCAGGAACAAGACAAGGATGTCCATTATCGCCATTCCTATTCCATATATTTCTGAAAATATTAGCTGGAGCAATCAGACAAGAGAGAGAAACAAAGGTAATAAAGACAGGAAAGGAAGCAGTTAAATTTTTACTATTTGCAAATGACATGATACTCTACATAGAAGACCCAAAAAACTCCATTAAAAGACTACTAGAAGCAATAAACAAACTCAGCTGTACAGCTGGATACAAAGCAAACACTCAAAAATCAATAGCATTCCTGTATACAAACAATAAACTCACTGGGAGAAAAATTGTGGAAATATCACCTTTCACAATAGGATCTAAAAAATGAAATATTTAGAAATCAACCTAACCAAGAATGTAAAAGACCTATGTACTGAAAATTATGCTACTCTTGAAAAGAAGATTGAGGAGGATATTAGAAAATGGAAAGCTATCCTTTGCTCTTGGTTAGGAAGAACCAAAGTTGTGAAAACAGACATACTCCCAAATCTATTATACAGAATTAATGCAGTCCCAGTCAAAATACCATTAACATACCTTACAGAACTGGAGAAAACATTCCTAAAATTCATTTTGAAACAGGAGAATCCTAGAATATTAAAGGCAATTCTGGGCAACAAAGGCAAGTCAGGAGGCATCTCAATTCCTCACTGGAAATTATACTACAAATCTACAGTGGTAAAATCAGCATGGTACTGGCAAAGAAATAGACCTGAGGATCAATGGAACAGATTAGAAGATGCAAACACAATGAAAAAAACACTCAGCCACCTGATATTTGATGAAGGGGCTTAGCATGTTCACTGGAAGAAGGATAGCCTTTTTAATAAATGGTATTTTGAAAAATGGCTTTGCACATGCCAAAGACTGAAACTACATCCATTTCTGTCACCATGCACTAAACTAAATTCAAAATGGATCAAATATCTAAACATTAAAACAGAAACACTAAATCTACTGGATGACAAATAGGTAGAAATCTTGGGGACATATAGGTAAGCAAAGTATTCATGAACAATACATAAACTGCACAAGAATTATTTCAAAGAATCATCAACTGGGATCTCATCTTATTAAAAATTTTTTGCACTTCAGAAAAATCAACAAACTGCAACAAAACCCCACAGAATGGGAAAGAATTTTAGCCAGCAGTCACTCTGACAAAGGACTTATATCCAGAACATACAAAGAATTGAAAAACATCAAGTCCCCCAAAAACCCTCTCCCAAAATGGGCATCTGAGATGAACACAGATTTCTCTGATGAAGATATACAAATGGCAAATAAATACATGAAGAAATGTTCACCATCACTGGTTCTCTGAGAAATCTAACGTAAAAGCTTTAATATTTCATCTCACTCCAGAAAGAATGGTTGCCATCAGGAAATCAACAGATAACAAATGTTGGTGAGGCTGTGGAAAAAAGAACAATTCTCCACTCTTTGTGGGAGTGTAGACTGGTGGAAATCAGTATGGAAATTGCTTAAAAACTTTAGGATTGGAAGTTCCATTCACTGAAGGTTATTCCCCTCCTAGGTATTTTTCCCCTCAAAAATTGAAATGTCATGTCTCAGTGATATATGTGCACCCATGTTTATAGCAGTACAGTTTGTAATAGATAAATCTTGGTAACAACCAAAATTCCCATCAACCACAGAATGGATGAAAAAGATGTGATATACAATAGATTATTACTCAGCTACAAAAAAGGATGATCTTGAGGCATTTATAGTTAAATGAAGAAAACTTGAGACTGTCCTCATAAATGAAATAAATCAGACTCACATTGTAAATACAGTACTGTCTCTCTAGTATAAAAAAGTAATGAAAAACTGAAAGATTAGTAAGATGCAAAATATATAACAGATATTGTGATAATGAAAGGGAAAGAAAGTGCTCTAAATAATATAACTGTATGTATTTAAGTGTCCAAGATAGATAACCATACTACTAAGTTTTTTTTAGTTCATCAAATGGAATCATTTGTGCTGTCATTGTCCGCTTTTTATGCTTTGATTTTGTGATTGAGCAACTATTTCTAAGATAATAATATGTGATTCATCAACCAGTGATTTCTTACTGTTTCTTTTTGAAATTCTGTATTATTTCTACCTTTTATCTATTTTGCTTTTTTCTGTAAACAAAAAAAGGAATAAAAATATAACATGTACAAGTATAAATTCCCTCTGATGAATGGGATCATTATATGTATATCTAAATTACACCAATAAACTTAATTAAAAATTAAGTGGGCAAGTGAAATGTATAAACACTTTCAGAAGACATACAAATGTACATACAAATGTATGGCATACAAATGCCGTACCAATGTATGGCAAATGTATATTTTAAAATGTTCAATAACTCTGGCTACTAGAGAAATGCAAGTTAAACAATGCTAAGATTTCATCATATAGCAAAAAAGAATGGTAATTTTCAAGAAATCAAAGAATAACAAATGCTGACATGGCTATTGTGAAAAATGTACCCCTCTACATTGTTGGTCAGAATGTAAACTAGTACAACCAATATGGGAATCAGTATGAAGATTTCACAAAGAATTAAAATTAGAAATTCTATTTGGCACAGCTATTCTTCTAGGTATCTTCCCAAAGGAGATAAAGACATTATACTATGGCAGTACACCCATACCAATATTTATAGCAGCAGAATTTATAGTATTTAAATCTTGGAAGCAGCCTCTATGCTTGTCAATAGAAGAATGGATAATAAAAAAGTATCTATACAAAAATGAATATTAGTCATAAATGATAAATTTGAGACTTTTTAGGAAAATACATATACTTAGAAAATATAAGTGAAATAAATCAGACATAAATCTTAATACCATATGGTGTCTCTCATTTGAGTAAGACAAAGTATAAATAAAGAGCAAAATAAAAGACTGATAAAAGGAAAAGTGAAGATAGATAATTTATATATGGAAAGAGATCCAGGAGACCACAGGAGAGGGGAATGGAAAGAGGGAAAAGGTAAAAGTGAAGATTTCAAAAGTTTTGTGGACATGTAATATAAACATTACATCTTGTAAACATGATCTAAAAATAATAAGAAGAAAAAATGTGGAAAAGGGAATTAGAAATGCAAGGAAGAAGATGAATGCAGAAGGGAAGGGGACTAAAAAACAATCAACTGGGCATGGAGGCACACATCTTTAATGCTAGTACATGGGAGGTTGAACCAGGATGATTGCCATGAGTTCAGGTTTAGCCTGGGCTACATAGTGAGTTCAAGGTAAGGACGAACTCTATAGTGAGAATCAAGTTGTGTTGTATATATGTAACTTCTCCCTCAGATGAATGTAAATGTCATGTAGTGAAAATACATACTAATAAAAAATTAATTTTACATAATATAACTTTGTTGAAATAGAAACAAACAACAAAAGCATTTTCTCCAAAAATTTTGTATTATAGAAGATTAACAAATGTCAGTGAATAACATTTTTTTCTCTTCTGGCAGTTCCAGGGATTGAATGAACCCAGGGAGAACTGAACTACAATCCCAGTCCCTTTTTCATTGTTGTTCTTTTTTATTTTGAGATTTTTTCCCCTAAGATTGGCCTATTTACCAAGGACACTGTGAATCTGGAATTCAAACAACGTTAGCACTCTGACTGTCCTGATTTTGTTCTTTTTACATGGTATATGAGATGGCTTCTTACAGCTCCAAGTACAATCACTAGACTTCCCAGTTATGTGAGCTAATCAAGTGTCCCATTTTTGTGTGTATGTGTATGTCAATGTGTTCACATGTATGTATATGTATTTAACCTGGTCTGATTTAGGTTTGCATTATATATGACCAAAGATTTTATCTCTCTGTGGCTATTCCAGTCTATTCAATAGATTTTTTCTAAGAATTCTTATGATACTTGTTATTTATACCAGCTCTGTTCAACTAAAAGACAATATAAGCCATATATACCATAATTTTAATTTTTGCAGTAGCCATATTTTTAAAAGTTAAAAAGTTAAATAAATTTAATAGCTTATTTCACCTAATATTTAAAAATTCTCATTATAGTATATTATCAAAATAAACATTTTAAACAATATATTTCTACATTTGTTTCTCCTACATCTGAAATCTGATGTGTACTTCACATTTATAATGCATTTTAACTCTTACTAGTAATATGTCAGGTACTGTTAAAGCAAAAACTTAGTAGGCCTGTTATGATGCCACATGCTTGTAATTGCAGTAATTCAGGAGGCTGAGGCAGGAAAATTACAAGTCCAGTTGGTAAAGTTAGTGACTTAATGAAATGATTTCTCAAAAATTAAAATAAATTAAAAAGAGCCAAGTAGTAGCTTAATGGGAGTGTGGCCCTGGCTTCAATCCCCAGTATTGAAAATAAAAGAACAAGGAAAACATTATCCAGTGACACTTGTGAAATCACAGTAAGGAATGTTTTATGCTGTACTGTTGTAAAAACATAGGAATCACAGAAATGGAATTTTGTAGTGGAAGAGAGAAATTGGGCTGAACTCTGAATACAGCATAAGCAACTGTGAATTTATAATCAAACAGCAGTTAAGTCAGTGAATGAAAATTTACTAAGAAGAAACATCTGGGTTAAAGGAATTCTGGCTAAAACAATCTAATAGAGTTCTTGCTGAAATTACACCAGCGTGGTCAGACATCACCTGGGACATGGTGTAGGAATCTTATCAGATATCAAAAGTGAAAGTTCTTACTAATCTGACTTACCAAGATTTTCTGTTAACACTCAGTTTTTCAGAGAAGTGCATGAATAGACTATGGACAAGGTTTAGGGTGCTGACCAAAATTTAACAGGCAGAGAATTTATGACATTGTGTCATAGTCATATGCAGCTGGTGGCTACAGTATTAAACAAAATAATATTCTATTATACATATTGGCACCTAATGATATATTCTGATGTATTATTACCTGACTGTTTCTTGTGTAAATGTCTAGTTTTCCTAACACATAAGCTCCTTAAGAACAGAAATCTCACCTTAAAATTCATCTATGCTCATCAAATTTACCCTGATGCTATACAAGTATAATACAGTGAATAAGCATTTTCAGTTACTGTGGTTAATGTGCAGAGGATTATAAATCACACTTTAGCAAAAAAAATGTGATCAGAGGAAACATTCTGAAAGTGCATTGCAGATATGTTAATTATAACAGCCTAGGCAAAGGAGATAAGGACCAAGCTGATAAGAATGCTTTATGAGTCTTAAAAGAAATGTATTAAATTCAAACTATAAAATGAATACAGGTTTAGTAACCCTTATTTAAAATGCATGAGGCTAGAAGTGTTTCAAATCTTAGTTTCTCAAATTTTGCAACATTATATAAACTTCAGAGTTAGACAATGTATTGGTTACTTTTCTCTCCTTGCTGAGACAAAATACCCCATGCCCAAAATTAAGGAAGGAAAGGTTTATTTAGTTTGCCATTTGTGCAGGTTTCAGTCCATAATCACCTGGCTTCAAGGCAGGGTGGCTGGGCAGTGGAATAACAGTTCCTGGTGGCAAAAGACAGCAAAAACAAGAGCAAAAGGGGAGGAAAGAGAACAATCCTCTTTCCCTCCCTTGTATTGTATGCAGGTTACTCTCCCCAAGGAAAGTGTAGCACTCACATCCATAATCCCATCATTGGACCATGAATCAATCACAAACTCTAGAATCCTATCCCCAGGAATGCATGAGGTTTTTTGGGGGGGGGCTACTAAGACACAAACCATAATAGACATGCTAGAAGGACCTAGCTCTCCATTCTCCCTGTCTCCACTTTGAGTATGCTGAGGGACATGACTTGGTCTGTGGCTTCCTCTTCATTTTGGTTGCTCCACATTACCCCACTCCCCTGCACTCAGACTGGGGTAATTTGCTAATTTGCTACAGTTTACTCCCTAACTGTCTAGTCATATCCTCCCTGTCTATCTAACAGCCATTCTCCAAACCACTCCAGTTCAACATGGTTGCAGCTCAACTATCAGTGAGATGCCTTCTCCTGATCCCACTACTTCAATTGCTTCCTTTGTCTTTGTGAAGAAGGTAAATGCACCCTGGATTGGCTAAAACTGGAGAGGGAGGGTTCTTGGATAATTGTTACCATTCACAACACCCACTGCTAGCCTTCCAGAAGATTCCCTCATTTCAGCCCTACACCTCATTGTGCTTGGACCAATCATAGGCCTGAAACTACTATGTATGCAGCATTTCCTACACATTTCTCTGGTTAGCCTATGAGGCTTTCCTCCAATGTACAGTTCTCTTCTGCTGCAACACAGGTCTTGTTAAAGACTTACTTTGGTGGTCCTATAAACTTGCTCATGATTTATTTCTTGGGAAGTACGGACTCCAAAAGTACTGTAAATCTTCTAAAAATTCTTGTCCTGAGCAGTGTTGACAAAGAAATAATTCAAAAGAAAGAATAATAAACACTAAGGGCTATTATCACCAGAGACTAGCAGTCAAAGATCAGCATTAGACACCAACACCTGGCAGAGTCAACCTGCATGTATGGCACAAACTATCATCCAAAGACAGCAGCCATCAGAGGTAATGACCAGCAGATGGCTCTGTCAATTGTTGGCACTCATCAGTATTCAGTATACATATCATCCAGTGTCATTATCTATGACATGATGACTGCTAGTAGAGCTGCACTTTGCTGATTCATGATTTTCACCTGAATCAAGCAAAAGACTCTGAGGCTGACTGGCACCAATAACATCATATCAGTGCTCAAAAATTTTTGGAATTTGAAGTGTGACAGCTTTCACATTTTTTGACCTCTACCTGTGTCCCCTCCCAGTAGCATTTCTTCTTATGGACAATAATACCAAAGTGTAAGATGAGTGATATCTACCCCTGGTAATATGAACTATTAACAAATAATTGGTATATGAGCATGGAGAGATTTTTTTTTCCCTTTTTGTAGCCACTAGATTTCTTTCTTCTAAAGCTGAAACACATGAGAGTGGAGTAAGGAAAGTTTGGGGAGATGCAGGAATAACTTTTCACGTTTTCCCCACATTCCGCATTCTTGGCTCAACACACACACACACACACACACACACACACACACACACACTGCTTGCCAATATACTATCAGTGTATGAGTGTCTCATCAGAGTACAATAGTAGTCACAGATACCTAGAAATTTTTCTGCTCTTCTTTCTAAAGCCAAACGTTCACTCAGCTTCAAACACTCCCTCAAAACCTGTTCATCATTCATTCATTTATTCATTAATTTATTGAGGCATATTGCATGCCAGCCACTATGAGTGATATAAAGATAAAAGACTGTATCTTTTCTACTATGTAGTACCACCCATTGTGTGCATGTGGGGATAGTAGAACACCAATGAGAGCAGATAAAATTGCTAACTATGACCAGCGATAAACACTGTAGAAGGGATGCATGCAAAGTTCTATCATGGAATACAATAGAGCAATTATAAGAATGAAATATGTTCCTGTAAAATTCTCTAGGTATATTGTTCAATGTACTGGTTCTCAAACTATGGTATTTGTACCAGCAGCTTAAGCTCATCTGAGAAAATTTATAAAACTTATTTCTCAAATGCTATACTAGACCTATTGGCTCACAAACTCTGGAAGTGGGAACAAGAAATCTGATTTAGCAAATCTCCCAGGTGTTTCTTATGTACACCAGTACTTGAGAACCACTGGTTTAGAAGGGGAAACAGAGAAGTTAAAGAATGAAATGCAAAACATGATATTTTTATTTTCTTATGGTACTGGAGTTTGAACCCAGGGGACAATGAGCCACATACCCAAACATTTTCATTTTTATTTTGAGACAAGGGCTTGTTAAGTTTCTCAGGTTGGCCTCAAACTCACAATCTTCCTGCCTCAGTCTCCTCAGTTTCTGGGATAATAGGGGTGCATTATCACTTCCAACTGTGTGATACATTTCTATTAAAAATATTACCATGTTTTATATACAGATATGGACTGATATAGATATGTACATAGATTTGCATATGTATGTAGGAAACTTGAAAGTAAAATATACCAAGTTAATACCAGGGTTACCTCTAGAAAAGAATTACAGGGTGAGGGGGTAGGTAAGTGCTTTTAAAATGTGAAGAAGACAAACACTAAGTGCTCCTAGGGGAGAATCTCTTTAAATCTGGACCATCTCTGAGGCTCACAGGGGCCTGGAGTCTGCAGGCAGC
>PVJX010044566.1:0-13131 GCA_004027295.1 Dolichotis patagonum
ACACATCACTGCTGCTGTTTCTTCAGGGATCCCGGCCTTCTTTCCCGTTGTCTCCCATTCCCTTCCGTACCGGGAGGTCTCCGCACTGAGCTACATCTCCAATCCTGTTTTATTTTGAGACAGGGGCTCAATAAGTTTCCCAAATTAGGCTCGAAGATGTGATTCTCCTGCCTCAGCCTTCCAGAGTGCTGACTTTACAGGCCTATGCCACCAGAATATTCGAGCAAAGAAGAATTTATAGATAGAGCTAACCAGAGGGACTAAGGCATGGGGTGGATGCTGGGGAGGGGTTAGGTTTAATCTGGACATTGCTGGTTCCTGCAGAGACCCCATCCCTCCCCCCTGGGAAGGTGCGCTAGGCTGAGGTGAGTCAGGGCAGAGGATGCCAGGTATCTGCTTTAGGTTTCACTCAGTCTTGGTGGTGAGACTAGGTAGAGGGGAACTTGCCAGTGGCCCAAGGACCAAGCAGGTTCTGACACAGAAGCGATGCCCGCGAGGTGTGCTGTTGGAATTTCCGGGAGGCACTGGGGATGCCTGGCCTTTGGGGGCCAGGGAGGAGTAGGACACAAGGTCTCGCCCACCCTGGGTCCTTGAGTTCACCTGCTCTGCCCAGAGGCTGATGGTCTTGTCTGAGGCCCCACAGTCATTTCACTTGTGAGTGGTTTGTCAGGAAGTGACTCCAGGCTGTTAAAGAAAAAGTAGAGAGAAACAGAAGAATCCTTCATCCTGGGTCAAGGGCTGCAGCTGGGTTTGTGTGTGGTGCTGAGAGGAGGGCTGTGGATGGTCCTGTGCACTGCATTGGTGGCAGCGGCTGCAGCCCATTTGGCCTTAATGGCATCTTAAACCTTCGGGCTGCAGGCAGGAAGGAGGAGTGACCCACGTTGGGCCTGCATCTGCCATGAAAGCAGGCTCTGTGCTTCCTTTCTGTCAGGCTGAGGGCGGTGGACACAGCGTAGGGTGAGGAGTGTGTTACTCGGTGGGTGGCTGTAGTCATTCAGTGGCGTTCACTGATTAGTTCATTCTTGTCTGAGCTGACTTTGGCTGGGGACCCTGAGTTCAGGGATCTCCTTGAGGTGTTGGCATAGGGATTTGGGGCCCTCTGGTGAGCGTGCAGAGAGCCCCAGGGATAGAGGCGGTGAGGGGAGCTGAAGGAACACAGAGGAGGGGACGGGTGGGTCAGGGCTCTGGACTGAGAAGTTGAGAAAGCCACAGCACAGCCTGGATCCCAGGCCTCAGGAAGCCGCCTTTCCTCCTGCCACCCACACCTCTCCCAGGGCTGTCTCAGGTGGATGGCGGCTCCAGGCACAGGTGAGGTCCAGGGAAATGCAGGGGAGGATGACTGGGAGGTTTGTGCCCAGCGAGGTGGTCTAGCCTGCGCCACCTGTCCATATTTGCAGGAGGCTGGATGGCCTCTGAATGCAGCCTCTGTTTGCAGGGGCCCCTGGGAGAGCCCACCTGCTGATGCCAAGACTGTGCCTTTCCTTGCCTGAGCCCTTCCTCCCTCTGTATCAACCAGCAGTGTGGGCGTAGCCTGGCAGGGGTGAGGTTGGGTGGGGCAGAGCTGGCACAAGCTGCAGAGTGGCCAGACGCAAATGAATTGGCTGATTGAGCTGCTGGTTTTCATCTAATGTGGTAAATTTCATAATTGAATTGCCTTGGCTGCTGGAGGCGTTGAAGCATTTTCCCAGCCAGGAAACACTTATTTGGGACAAGTGGGGTGAGGGGTCAGGAAAAGGGGAATCTGTGACTCCCCAGGTGGAGGAAGTCAGCCCCTGCTGCTGCTGGTCTCAGCACCTCTGCTAGACCACCACCTCCTCCCTGAGCAGCTCTGTCCCAGAGCAGTTGTGAAGGTCGCTGGAGCAGATGCAGGTTGGCTTCCAGCTGTCACCTAGACACCTAGTCTGACTCCAGGTCACCTCAAGACATTAGGAGATCGGAGCAGATGCCAGGGATTCGAGGGGCAGAGAGGGGCCCTGGGATGAGAAGGACTCCTTGTTAAGTCCCTGCAGCACTGGCCTGGTGGAAGGAACTTAAATTTTGGATCCAAACTGTGGCCTGTTATGAAATTCTTAATCCTTTTTTTTTTTTTTAATTGGTACCGGGGATTGAACTCATGACTGTAGGCTTGCAAGGCAGGCGCTTATGCCGCTGAGCTAATCCCCAGCCCCTGTTATGGAATTCTTCAACCCCACTGAGGCTCACTGGTCATTTGGGGGACATCACGAAGATGAAGTGCCTTACTGTATGGAATCCCCTGGAGTGGTGTCTGAACCCAAGTGGGTCGTGCCCAGCCCCTCTTCCTTTGCCCCTTCCCTTGTCTTTTGGGAATCGGAGTCTCTTGCTGGCTTGGGGTCCTCTCCTGGATCCCCCGCCACGTCTTACCCCACCTCTCCCTCACCACCTGTTCCTGCTGAGCCTGCTGTCCAAGCCCTGTCTAGGTACTCCGGGATGACAAAGGGTGGGCACATGTGGCTTCTTGACTTGTTTTTCAAAGTGGCAGCTCTGTGGTCTCAGGAAGCCGACTAACTTGGAAATTGTACCATATTTTCTGCAAATACATACATAAAAATCTTGTCTGCCATTCATTTTTATTTTTATTTTTTATTTTCCAATGCTACTGGGGTTTGAATCCAGGGCCTGCATGCTGAGCTACATTCCCAGCCCTTTGTATCTATTTTTCTTAAATTTTCTTTTTTTTTTTTGAGACAAAGTCTCACTAAGTTGCTAAATTTCCCAGGCTGTGCTTGAATTCGAAGTTGTCCTGTTTCAGCCTCCTAGAGCACTGACATTACAGGCATGAGCCTCCACGCCCTGCTTCCCCAGCCTCCCACAGTGGGCTCCTGCAGCCTGAGCTGGATACAGAGTCTATGAGGCTAGCACGTGCCACCCTGTTCTCAGTGCAGCCGAGATCTGAGGCCGAGGCCACCTCTCACCATCCCACAGTTGATTCCTGAGATCTGGAAGCTGTCGGCAGGAAGAGCAGTTGGTGGTGGGAGCCCTGCGTGCCTGGCCCCTGCCTGGCCGTATGGCTGTTGCACAGAGCCTGTGCCCAGTGCTCACAGTGACACCTCAGCGCTTCTCACAGGCTCTGCTGTTGTGCGCTTGACCTTCGTGGGACCAGGAAGCAGTCTGTGGGGTGCGGGGCAGTGAAGTCAGAAGTCAGGAGTTGGGTGGGCCCTAGGTCCAGCCCTGTTACTTTCCTGGGTGGGCCCTCATTTCCCTGGCCTTATAGTCAGACCCAGCGCACCTGAGGCCGAGGGGCAGTGAAACCAGAGGACTGGGTTGGGTAGGTACTGGTCTGGGCCCAGGAGAAACAGACAGGGGCTCGAAGAATGGTGGCTTGTGGGAGTCTCACTTCCCAAGGTGTCTGACCTGGCAGTGAGTGTTGGAGCACCCTCCCGCCTGGAGTGGATGGTGTGAGCCTTAGCTTGCAGGATATCCCCTGGGCACGGAGCCAGGGCCACCTCCTAGAAGAGAGATAGGGAAATGGACAAAGCACCCAGGAGCAAGAGGAGTGGGGGGAGCGGTGCCGAGCCCCAGGCTTTTGCAAGGAGCCTCCTGCAGGACCAGTTGGATGGGTTCCCCTGCTGATCAGGCCTGGCCTGCTTACCTGAGACCTCATTCACCTTGGGTGTCACCTGTCACCCACCTCTGTTGTGTGGCCAGAAGTAGTATGCACGGAGAGGAGGGAAACGGACCTTGGTTATTTTTTGCCTGTTCCTGTCGGGTTCCCCAGGGTGCTACTGACCGCAAATCAATCTAGGTTGAGTGAAACTAATTTCCTAATTAAGATAAGAGAAATCTTCATAGTCCAAACCCAAGGTGAGCTCCCTGCCAGCTCTGCAGTTGGCCAGGTCTGTTTGGGCAGGAGTGAGGGCCAAGGCCAGGGAGCTGTTTTTCTAGAAGGCATGCAGGGTCCAGGGGCACTCTAGCTAGGCCCAGAGACTGGGAGCAGAGCACTGCCATGAATTCACAGCCTCAGAAATCTGAGGAAGAAATGTATCCAGCCCCCTGGATGCACCAGACATTTATTCATTGCCTTCTGAATGGCTTTCCTTGGACTTGACCCTGGAGAAGGACTGGTCAGGTGCTGAAAGGGGCCCTAGTGGGGTACAGTAGCATGAGCCTGTATCTCGGCACCCTGGGAGGATCCCGAGTTCAAGCCCCACCTAGACAACTTAGGGAGGCCGTATTTCAAGATTATACATTCTAGCACTCAGAGGCTGAGGCGGGAGGATCACTGAAAATGCGAGACCAGTGTGGCCTACGAAGTAAGCTCAAGACCAGCCTGAACTGCATAGTGAGACCCTGTCTCAAAAAAGACCAAAAAAAAAAAAAAAATCAGAAAGGGCTGAGGATGTGGTTCATTGTGCAGATCCTGGGTCCAATCTCTGGTACCAAACACTCACAAAAAGAGGGGCCCTACTTGGGAACTCAGTATCTACAGGTGAAGTGGGTAGTCAGGTGATCTTGGCATAGAGCTAAAGAGTAATTTGTCTAGGGAGTCTGCCTCAGTTTCCACACGAGCAATGTAAGGGAAGAAAATGAAGCATAGTATAAAAGTCTGCCCCTTCCGTGGTGTGTGTCTAGATACAAATTTTATATGGATTTTGGTTTTCCATTTTTTTTTCGAACTAGGAATTGAACTCAGGACCTCAAACTTGCTAGGCAGGTGCCATGCCACGGAGCTAAATCCCTGGCCCCAATTTTCCATAATTTGGATCCTACTCAGCTCTCTATAACTTCTGTCATGCAGTATGTGGAGGAGCATGTTCCCTTTTCATGGCCATATAATGTTCCACAAGATGGCCTGACCACCATCTTTTACCCTGTTGTTTCCTAATGAATGACTTTTGGATCAGGGCTGAGTTTTGCCCAAATGATCCCTGAAGCCCTGGATCAAGTGTCTTTATGAGCATGTGACTCTATATTCACCGATTTACAGCCCTGGCCCCCAGCCCCCTTTTATAATTTTGGATGAGGTCTTGCTAAGTTATAATGTCTCCTAGGTTGGATTTCAACTTGTGATCCTTGTGCCTCGGCCTCCTGGGGTGCTGTGCTGGAGTCACAGGTGTACACCCTCCCATCTGCGCAACTGTGATTATTGTAAATTTCATTGTTCAAGCCAGATGTTTTTCACAGTAAGTTTATTCTCCCACTAGTATAGCATCCAAGTGGCTGTTTGTCCATCCTTTTGACCGTCTATGATTTTTATCCACATTTGCATTTTTACATGATGGGACGGCGGAAATCTCATTCTTTTTTTAAAAAAAAAAAGCGATGTGGTTTATTGAGGATTTCTCTTTTGATTACAGTCCACCTTTGTCTTTCCGGATGAGCAAGGCTTAGCGAGTGCTGGTCCTGCTTCCTATTGGTCTCCTGGCCTCAGCCGGGCTTGGAGCGCAGCTTCTGGCCCTGTGAACTCGTCTGTGAAATGAGGCCTTTTAATCCCTGCCCAGCCCTGCCCCCTGCTAGCTGCTGTGCGCAGTGCCTGGGAAAACATTCCTGAAAGTTTGAGCTCAGAAGCTCATGGGGGGGGGGGGCTGGCTTTAATAGCAGAAGCCCAGGATCTGAAGACCAGAAGGTGTAAGTGAATCGCAGTGTTTCTGGCCTGCCCGGTACCCAGAGCAGGTGCTGGGGTGACTTCACCTACTGGAAGCAGCGGTGGCTTTAGGTGAGGCCCTTACCTGGCCTGAGAGAGGCTTGGCTGTGCTGGCCCAGGATTGGCCACCTCCTGTCCTGCCTGCAGGAACAGAGGGGAGAGCCAGCGGGGCCCCTGCCACCGCAGACCTGGTTAGCTCGTGTTGATAGAGGCTGCAGTTTGCAGCCCAGAAACTTCACCCTCACCCGTGTATGTTACCTTGGGATCCTGTAACAGGAAGCTTTAAAGCGAAAAACTTCCAGCAACGGCCTTTGTGCTGGGCTTGGAGATGGAAAGGGAGTGAGAGGAAGCTGTGAGGTAGATGGAGGAGGAGAGGGAGGTCTCTGGGACCGTGGTCCCCTGGCAGTGTGAGGCTGTGTTATAGGGTCTGGGCCCCTGGAGGAAGCCACTGTTGCTGAGCCCAGGTGCCTGGGACGTGTGGGCAGGCTGGCCGGTCACCTCCCAGGTGCACTCAGGCCTTCCAGAAGTAGCACCCAGCCTGGCCACTTTCAGCACTAAGCTCAGGGGAGGCTTCTGTTACGCTGCCAGCGCAAGCTGGTTGGACAGCTTTGGGGACAGACATGGTGGGGGGCAAGGGGACAGGTGGGACCCCAGAGGGCTCTGATGGGAGTTCCTGGCGTGTGCCTCTGCAGCTAGTAAGGGAGGAGGGCGAAGGTCAGTGTGGCCCCTCTCAGAAGCCTGGTCCGGAGTGCTGTTTGGGTAAGGGAGCCTGTCACTGGGAGGTGGTTCGATGGTCCAGAGGAGCTGGGGCGCGGGGGCCGGTACCCTGCCTGGGTGCCTCCCCCACTCCATCCTGTGCGCAGCTCACAGGCAGGCATTTTGCCCAGTTACCCTGAGGTCGAGTCACAGGTTCCCTTTCAGGCACCTAGATCCTCTGTTCTATCTGAAGGAAGTTCAGTTGCTATTTTTACCATTCCAACCAGGACTTTTTACTGGAAGGTACAATTACAAGCAAAATGTCAGGGTTCGACTGGCCAGCTAGGCCCTGGGATGCTGCCACCAGCCAGGCAGAGGCCACTGCACACGGGTCACTTGGAATAAAGCAAGACACGTGCACGTGGACACACATCTACCCTCGTTGCTGGGTGACTTCCTCTACTGTTTCTGGTGTCTGCAGTTTTCCTTTCTGCCCCGGAAGTTGAGACTTTGTTAAATGGGATTATTGAGCACCTATTAACTGCTATTCACTGAGCTGTGTGCCGGGGACAGAGATAAGGAAGACAGTGCCTGCTTTCAGGTCTCACACATCTGGCTGTTAAAGGATGCCATGGAGCAGGTCCTCCTGATCCTGTTAGATGAGCTTGTGGTGTGCATTTAATATGAAGATGCCATGGCCCGAGGCCAGTAGTCACCCCTTATCTGCAATTTCACTTTCCATGGTTTTAGTTATCTGTGTTCATCCAGGGTCTGCAAATACTAAATAGAAAATTTCAGGAATAAATAATTCATGTTACGATGTTATTACAGTGCGTCATTGCAGTTCTATTAGTTATTATTGATCTTTGTGCCTAATTTATAAATGAAACATTATCCTAGGTATGTATGTGCAGGAGAAGACAGTTTGGTGATCAGTACAATCCGTGGTTCCAGGCACCTGCTAGGGATCTGAAAGCCGTTGTGCTCGTTCCACAGCATTTAACAAATGAGCACAGGCTTGGTGGCTTCCGCATTCTCACTAGTGCACAGTTCTGTGGGCCAGAGGTCTGGGCTGGCTCAAGCAGCGTCTGTGCTTTGGGTGTTGGAGTCAGGGTGAAGGTCGGGAGGCTCTGGGGAACAGTCTGTGTCCAAGTGCCACAGACTCGGGTTCCTCGGGTTGTAGGGCCGAGCTCCAGTCTGCTCGCTAACTGCAACTGGGTACCCATGTATCTCAGCCCCAAAGAGGGGCATCAGGTCCTTCGTGCCTCAAAACCCTGACTGCTTCTGTGCCCCCTGGAGAAAACGGTCTCAAAGAGCTCATTGATTACATGAGGGCCACCTAAGTGTCTCCGGATCTTAAGGTCAACTTAAGAATGGATTCTAAGGTACCATTATTCGTTATTCCTGGGGCAAACATTAATGGCATCAGCAGAACACTTTGTCCTGCAGGGTAGCACTGAGGATCAGGGGACCGGCCCAGGGTCAAGCCTGCCCAGGGTTGAACCTGGTGGGCTGTGTTAGCAGTGACAGTAGGAATAGCCGCATCTCTTAGAAAATGAGTGAATTGTATGTGTTCTTGATCTGTATTTTCTCATTTAACTCTCAGGACAATGCCTGGAGATAGAGACAGTTATTTTCACTACCCCTTTCCAGATAAGGAATCCGAGACCAGCCCTCAGCTGTACTCTGTAAATCACATATATCAAAATGGAGATGCCAACCTCAAGCAGGATGGCCGGGTACTAAGTGTTGCTAGTCTCAAATCCCAGCACCTGTAAGACCTGGCCCGAGGTACTTGGGGGCTGGTCTCCCCCAGCTAGTGTTTTAAAATCAGATACGAAGTGTTGATCTTGCCTCAGGAATGGGACGGACACTGGGGACCACTCATGGGGGTTTAACAGATCTCTGGGTCGTTTTCGTTCTTAATTCTTGTAGACTTGGTTAATGCACTGTCTACTTTCTCTGAAAACTTTTGGGTTTCTAATATGTCCCTGACAGCAAAGAGGACCCAGAATACTGTCCTTGAGGAGCTGCAGATAGAGATAAGAGCACAAGACATAGTGACCTGGAGGAGTAAAAGATGCTGACCAGCAGGCGGAGAAACATTCCAGTACTGCCACCAAAATACAAAGGGTGCTAGTGTGTGAATTCAGGAAATGGGACGGAGGAACTGCTTGCTCTCGGCAGTAACCTCTGCCCCTGTGGGCCCGGTGCATGGTAGGTGCCCAGAAATGACTCGTTACTCTTGTGGTTTTTGAGCATATTCTGTGTGTGAGGACCTCTGTATACTGAGCAAGTATAAAGTCCCGAGAGGACGACATGAGAGGGATTGTGATTAAAGGAGATGAGCAGAGACGGGGTGGGGGGGCTCTAATGGCGGGGTTGAGGTCCGGAAAGGGGGGCTCATTGAACAAGTTCAGGGAGCAGAGCCTCCTCGCAGGCTTCTGAATAGGAGGTCCATGAGAGGAGGGGACAGGGGCCTTGTGCTAAGCCATCTGCAGCAGTAAAGGCAGGACTGTGAAAGGGCCCAGCACGGGAATCCATGGAGGAAGGTTTCCTGGGAGCTGGTGGCTGAAGGGTGTGTTATAGTGCACACGAGCGAGTGGCTGTTTATGGGCACCGTGTATTTGCTATAAATACACAAATGTATGTAATTTCAAGAGGCCTGGAATTATCACCTGCGACACCCCAGTGCTGTGGCCGTGTACAGCCCTGTACTTTGCCTGGGCCCTGCCCGCTGCGTGCCACCGAGGCCTGTTATTTTGAAGGAGAGTCGGATGAGAGGTGCCTCTGCTAGCCGAGAAGGGGAGCAGGGCTGCAGGCAGCCTGTGAGGAGGGAGGCGCCCGTGCCTCCGGCGGCTTTGAGTACGAGATGTGGGCCTGAAGAGAGGAGTGGAAACCCCACTCAAGCCCGCCCTGCTGCAAAGCTGCTTTCTCTGCACGATTGCTGGGGAGGATCAGGGCATTCTGCTAGCCAGTGTTCTCAGATTGATTCGAGGATTCGAAGGTCAGAAGTTTTCGTGGCAACACTAGGACGTGTTTGCCTTGCTCACTCATTTTCTCCTGAGTGCGTAGTTCCAGGAAGCAGTGTTTTCCTGATGACCCGTGCAGTGTGCTGAGTTACAAAATCACACCTGGCTGAAGGATCCATTCCAAACGTGGTCAGGCCAGCTGAGGAGGAAGTGCCAGAATACAGAAGCTCACGGATAAGCTCAGGTTCCACACTGCAGCGAACCTTTCAGAGACTACCACTTGTCAAGTCTTAGCATAGAGAAGAATAGCCAGTTATCTCCAGTTATCTAAAAAGGCCAAGCTCCCTCTGTCCAGAGGAGGCAGGATTTTCTTTGTAGTCTGCAGTCAAAACAGGCTGACTGCAAAAGCAGGGGATTCCAGCTCTTAATCTCAGTAAGAGATTTTTGTAAATTGACTTATGAAAAACAACTCATTTATATGCACATCTAATGGTTTTATTCTTTCTTTTAAATTAGCATTTAATTTTTTTCTGTTTTAATTTTGAACATGGTGACCATCTATAGGCAAAACCTGTAAACAGAGGCACTTGAGGGCCCCCAGTCATTTTTAGGGTGTAAAAAGGTCCAAGTCACTTGAGAATGAGTGTACTACTCCGAGTCCCTACAAAGCGGGCTTTGGGAATCAGGCCTCATGACCACCTCTCTACATCCATTTCCTCCTTCAGTTGTTCAGCAAGCCTTTGTGCTTGTGATTATGTTCGTGCCCATTCTACAGGCGAGGACTGAGGTACTGAGAGTGTGAATATGGGGCACAGGCTTCACCGCGCAGAGGCAGGGGTGGCAGCACACGGAGGACCAGGCTGCAGGGACTTCGGGTAAGGACATCACTCTCACCGCGCATTTGCACGTCACTTACCTTCTTGGAGCCCTTTTTCCCAGCAGTATGGGGCCGCCCTTGTCAGGACAGTCTGTGTGAAGAGGGAGCCAGCAAAACATCCTGTATGCAGCTCTTGTCACTTCCGCACATAGAATCCATCGCTTCATCTTCAAAGTGTAGCTGGGTAATACTCCAGGGATGCTCCGGCGTAAACTCCAGGGATGCTCCGGCGTTTGCGTAACCCAGCTTCGTTCTTGGGCATTGAGGTATTTTTCAGTTTTTACTTTTGTCACCAAGCTACAGTAGAAGTTCATGGCCAAGTGTGACAGGAGGCGAGTTCCTTGGAGTGGAAATGCTGGGGCAGGGGTATGTGCGTGGCTTCAGAGCACTTTGCCTCACTGTTCTCCGCAGAGGTGGTGCTGGCCACCCTCCCCGGCCCTCTGGGCGGGGAGAGGAAGCGCTGTGCTTTGGGCCCTAGGAGGCTGGAGGAAGAGTCCACTGCCAGTCCATGGCTCATGCTTTACTCTGGTTTTTTCTGCTCTATAAGACAAATTCCTTTCTCCAGCCTGTTGCTCCAGGTGGTTCATTGAAAGCGATACCTAGGCCAGCGTGCTTTTAATGGCTCCATCTGTAGGTTCAGACAGCAGGAGGGTTGCCCTGTTTGCAAGGGCCAGGGGATCCTGCTGAGGGGGAGGAGACCCCTTGGGCCTCTGCATTAGGCTGAATCTCTCCTTGCCTCCCTCCCTTCCTTTTGTTCCCCTTCCCTTTCTCCCGCCAGTCTCTGTCTCTCTTTCTCTGTGTCTGTCTCTATTTCTTTGTGTCTCCCTGTTTCTCTTTCCCGCTCATTCTTGATAAAGGACACAAGTTATTCCTGTGTCTGGGGCAGTGGATGATCCCAGCTCTGCAGCCAGGGGCAGTTATGCAGTGCCCACCCCTGGGTAAGGGGGTGCAGGGTGCAGCAGGCCCAGTGGGGAGCAGCTGCTGTAGCAGGAGTGGCTCCTGTGTGGCTTAGCATACAGCCTGCTTGGGGAAAAACAACTCTCAGGACAGGGTTGTATGAAAATCTGTCATTATTCTGTGAGGAGTTTACCTCAAAAGAAAACCGTAATTCAGCCAAAGCTACTTTTTGTTTTTGGGTAGAAATTCAAGGACCACTGGGTGAATGTTTTAGTAAGTCCTGGTTAGTATCTGTTTCTGGATATTCACGTGTACCCTTGTCGGCCACCAAAGAAGACAGGACACTGTCCCTGGTGACTGCTCTCAAGCCACCTTTGTTCGGTAGTGAATGAAGAGTAGAAAAATGGCAACCATGAGAAAAGTTAAGATAAAAGCAGTATACAAGAGTATTCTGTGATTGCAGCCACTTAACTTTTAATTATTTACCGTTAAACCTTGTATCCTGTGGGGATTGAAGCCAGGGCCTCAGGTATGGTAAGCGTGTGGGTACTCAGCCCCAGCCGGCTACAACAGTTTCAGAATGTTTGTGGATGAAAGCTGGAAATGCTAAGCCCAAGTAAAAGGAGTTCCGTTTGCCATCTTTCTCAACCTTTGCTCTTTAACACCTTGAGACCCTTAAGTCCTGAATTAGCCTCCCACTGATTACCTGTCAGGCCCACAGGAGCCCTGCATGTCTATCAGTGTGCTGTGCTTCTTACAGAAAAAGACTTGGGGATTTAGCTCAGCAGGCATAAGCGCCTGCTTTACAAGTGCGTGGTTATGAGTTTAATCCCTGGTACCGATAAATAAAAACACTTGGTTTTGGTCCCCTGAGAAATAGCATCTGCCCTCTTCGAAGCAGGGCTTTCCACCCCATCCCTCCCCGTAAACATTGCTGGGTGGTGCGACTTTGAGGATTTTCCTAGTCTGTCTCCTGCTCATTGCTGTGTGTGTGTGGGGGGGCGGGGGTTAAATTGGTACCGGGGATCGAATTCATGACTGTGCACTTGCAAAGCAGGCGCTTACTCCGCTGAGCTAAGTCCCCAGCCCCTGCTGTTATCTTTCATGATTGAGCTCTTGGACATGTGTGTCTGCTTGGTCTACAGAACTGTCACTCTCTGGGAAGACAGGACACTGGGCGGAGAGACAGGCAGTGTTCATTGTGGCAGCGTCCACCTCTTCTTAGCGGGGTTTGTGGCTGGGACAGCTCCTCCTCGGGAAGGACTCTGTTGTCTGGCTTCTCTTTGAAAAAAACTAAAAGTTGGTATACATGCAAAGACCACACTGAGTCTGCGACTGGGATTGGAAAGCCTGCCCTTGTGTGGCTGTGGGGTCACACTCAAGCCAGATCCCTGGAGGAAAGCTGCCCCGCTCCCCGTGGGCCTTTGGGAAACTCTCCTGGCTTTTCTCAGCCTGCTTTCCTAGCATGTATGTGTCCAATACCCCGGGCTGTGGTGGGAGTTGGGTGGGTGAGCAGGTACTGTGTTCTTCAGCAGGAACCTGTGAGCTTCTGTTTTTCATCTGAATTGTAAAAGCTGGGGGCATGCCGAAGGACAGAGACCCTGGCGCATCGGGACCTGCACAGTGCGGTTGACTTGCGGTGCCGGGAGAACAAGGAGCTCTTCCCCTCTCTGGGGGGGGGTGGTGGTGGTGGCTGTGATCCTGCTCAAGTGTGGGCTGAGAATCAGACATCTCATGTCGTCCTGTCCCCCATCCCATGTCCCCCCTCCCCCTCCCCCCTGCTTAGCAAGTGGGAGCCAGTGAACGACACATCTTGTGAAAAGATTGGCTATGTTATTTAGTATGAGCTCTCCATATGCAAAGATAAGGACAACCATTTGGAAGAAAACAAGAGACAATATGACAGATAGTGAAGATCTCTGCTTGTCTAGCTTTGAAATTTATGCTTTCTTATGTCCCGTTCTGTTCTGTTTTGTTGTGTTTAATTTTACTCCCTTTTAAAATAAAATAAAATTAAAAAAAAAAGTTGGGGGCATGTGGCAGGATGACACTTTCTGACAGGCTCAGAGGTGCTACACTCTCCAGAG
>PVJX010044567.1:0-13127 GCA_004027295.1 Dolichotis patagonum
AGACAGAGCCTTGCTATGTAGTGCAAACTGGATTTGAACTTGCTGATGTAGCCCATGCTGGCCTCAAACTTATGAAAATTCTCCTGCCTCAGCCTCCCAAGTGTTGGGATTACAGGCATGTGCTACCACACCCAGTTTATTAGTCTCTTGAAAAATAATGTTTGCAATCACAAGTTCTTGAGTTCGATCCCCAGTACAAAAAAAAAAAAAAGAAAGAAAGAAAAGAAAAAATAATGTTTGCATTAAACTTCACCTTCAAGTGTTTCTTCAGATTATGTGGAATTTGCAATCAGAGATGTTTCTTTGATGTCACATCATCGATTTTTTCCTCTGATTACAGAGCAATACCAACATACCTTCTAGTGAAATGAATGCCAACTGTCTGTTGTTTTAACTGCTCATAGGAAAGACACTCATGTTTATTGTGATTTTTTAAAAATAATTTCCTTTAGATAACTTTGCATAAGCTTTAAATAAGTGAATAAGCCACAGAGTCATCAAAAGGAAGGCAAAGAACAATGGCAGAGAGTAAACTGGGGGAGGCAGCAGCTGAAGAGCCAGGGTGAGTGCATTAGCAGGGCGGAGGGGGTAGAGAGGGTGGGGATTGATCAGTCCAGAGGGATTTAAACCTAAGCAGTGGAGAAGCAGCTAAGTACTAAACTCAGCCTTGGCAATCAAGGCAAATGCAGCATATTCCAGTCTGTAGCCGGATATTATCTTTTTTACTTTCTCTTCCTCCTCTTTTTTATTCCTTTGTTTTTTCAGTAATAATGAATTTGTGCCCTGGGTTTTTATACTGAGCTGTATCCCCAGCCTTTTTTTATATTTTAAGTCAGAGTCTTGCTAAGTTGCTAAGTTATCCAGATAGCACTCAAACTCACAATCCTCTAGCCTTGGCTTACCAGAAGAGTGACTCTTCTTATTGCTTCAGAGTTTCAGCTGATCCTTCAAAGCTAAGAATCAGGGATGTGTGCACGCACCTTGCATGCAGAGAAGCTGGACCTTCCACCCGGAACTAAGTGATGACCACACAATGCAGCACACTGTGCCCAAGTTCATCGCATCTCCTGGCACTGGGTAAAGGGTAGAGGAGGCTGACAAGGACTAGAGTGGTGGGATTTCTTTGAAGAGAGTTGTCAGTAGGTGGAGAAGATGAGTCACGGACCTCAATCCATGTGAAGAGGGGAGGCTGGCATCTTACCTCCTGGCTGGATTGCGCAGACCCCGCCCGATGCCATGGCAAGACAGAACATGGAAAGTGGGCTCCGAAGAGGCCTTAGTTGTGTCCCGGGAGTCTGACTGTCATGAAATGATTCAGCATAGGCAGTATGGTGCTGTCTTTGTTAAACTTTAGAGGCAGCAACTTCAGAGGCAGCAACTGTGACATTGTAAAATGTGTAAAATTATGTTTACCTCATCAGAGGCTTAATAATTAGCATAGTGAATGCTTAGGATGAGTTTTATTCTGTGAGATTGGTAGTATTCAAATGTCTTAATTGCTTTTTCTCATTGCTGACACAAAATGCCTAACACCCAAAGTTAAAGGAGGGAAAATTTCTTTCGGGGCACGACTTGTAGAGGTTTCAGTAGATAATTGACTGGCTGCAAAATTTGGATTGGCCAAAATATTGCAGAGACTTGGCATAGATTTCTGTGAAAGGCACGTGCAACTTGCTCCTAAATGGACCAATATCAGTGACTGTTTTGATGGCATCTGCTTGATTTTATCTCTCTAGTTTGCTTTAATCTTGACTATAATACCATCAAGTTTTCCCTAAATTAAATTTTTACACAAAGCAAAGCTGTTTCATGGTAATTCAGCCTCAGACTTGTGGAAAAATAACAGCCCTCGCCTTCTGCTACCTATCGCTGGCTACTGTGGTCTCGGACAGTCTTGTGGCGTTGCTGATTGGCGTGGCCTTGGCTGACTCATAACATTGAAGCGCACTTGGGGGAAATCAAAGGTAATTTTTTATATCCAACTGAATCCACTTAATCAGTTCTCTCCAACTTTCATTATTAAATGAAAGGGATAGAGTGTTTTTACTGGAATTTTCCAAATTACTTCTTATACCTTGTTTCATAGTAACCAAGGAGTGGTGACTTACTTTTTAAGTGCATTCTTTCAAACCACAAACTGAAGAACAGTGGGGTAGGGAGGTAAGAGGACACGCATGAGTTTCCCGTCACTGCCATAAAGACCCCCAACAGTGGTTTAAAATAGTGCACGTTTATCGTTTCATAGTGATGGGGGTCAGAAGTCCAAAGTGGGTTTCACTGGGCTAAAATCAAGATACAGACAGGGTCATGTTCATCCTGGAGGCTGGGGAGGAATCTGTGTGCTCACTTTTCCAGCCTCTAGTGGCTGCCTGCATGCATCAGCTCGTGGTCTTCTCCTCCTCCGTCTTCAACACCAACAGCTGTGTAGCCTGCTCAGTCTCTCTGACACTGAGTCTCCTCTCTCCCTTTTACTTATCAGGATCCTTGTGGTTACACTGGTCTTCCCCAGATGATCCCAGATAATCTTTTCATTCTCAAGATCCTTAACATGATCATATCTACATAATCCCCACAGGTACACATCTGTTGGGGGAAGAATTCTGAGCAGGTAAACAAGCATGGTCCATTGGTCACCCCTGCTACTGTGCTAACACCCCATGAACCAGCCATGCCTAATAGTGTCACAGAGGAAAGAGGCCGTGTGTGATTTTAGGGAAAAGTACATAATCTGTCCACACTTCAGTTTCTTCATCTGTGAAATTAGATAATGAGCTGTTCTCAAAAGCTGCTTCCAAATATAAACCTTATTCTTCTTTTCTTTTCTGGCAAAATAAGCATTTGAAGACATGTGACCATTGAAGTCAACACACGGGACTTATTTTGTTCTAATGGACCCTGCCAGACCCCCGGTGGCACATCCACTGTGGTGAGGCTCTATGGAAGAGTCAGCCCTCTGTTTCCCACAGGCAGAGGGTGCTAGGAGGGCTCAGGTGGGAGGCCAGGCACTGAGGATCCTGGTCCCTTTTGCTGCATCAGCACAAAGGCTTTGGGCCCCGATGCTGCAGGGTGGCAGAAACGGCTGCTTGGAATGGCTAGAGAGGCCCACAAAGCCCAGAGGGTGAGTCATAGCCAGGCTCTCCCAGGCCTGCTCATCTCAAGTCCACACAGTCTCCCTCTGTTCTCCTTGGAGCCACAGTGCTTAGCAGAGTGTGTCTCGGAACGCACCATATCTGAGATAATGCTGTTCACCAACTCTTCTGTCCTGTGACCTCTCAGACCAGCTGTGTGTTTTGGTTTTTCCAACTACTCTGAGAAATCACACTGCTGAGGTGAGGTAAGAAATCACACCACTGAGACCATCTCTGGTCTAGGCCTTAACGTTAAGATTCACTTTATACCTGCAATCCTGTGGCCGTAGGAAAACCCCAGCCTCCCAGGACTCTTCAGCTACCTTCACCCCATTTTTAAGGTAGGGGCATCTACCAGAAGGAACTCTAGCCTGTCGATGAGGACCCAAGGCTTCCTGTTTCTGCTCTCCAATCCTTGTGGAATGAGCTGTATTGTCTGTGGGCCGCGTCCCATCTGACTGCGCTTCCTCCAAAGCCCCATCCAGGACTAATATGGGGGCATCAAGGCAAATCATCCTCAAAGCTCCTTCCAGGTCTGGAGGGCAGCTGTTTTCTCTGAGTTTCAGTGCACATGGCCAGGTCAGCTGGGGTAAGCCATGGCCTGCGCTCACCATGTGTGCCCTCCCAGGAAGGTGCTGAATCCGTAGCCTCAGGAATGTCCAGGCAGTCTGCCAGGGGCTCCTTTTCTTATCGTGATGAGGTTTCTCAGTCCCGGCCAACCCTGTGGAGGTCAGGAGTAGGGCTGTGGCAACAGAAACTGAACTGCGCCTCTTATTCCGAAACCACATGACTGCTCTGTCATTCCAGCCCTCTCTGGGCCTGCCTAGCCAGTCACCAGCACTGGGTCACGCTTTGTGCACGGGGAGGGATTCCTGCCTACTCAGTCCTGAGGACATGCTGCTAGGAGGTGGATGTCACCTCTGTCCCTGGAGCATGACCTGGAACACCCAGGGGCCCCTCCCACCCATTGTAGTCACCCAGGCCTCTGGGTGAGGCACCTCCCCCTGGTTGGGCCTAGTCCACTAGGCCAAGGACTGCTTATTCCTGGGACTATTGGCTCCTTCTGAAAAAAAGAACAAACCACCTCAGTTGCCTCTTGCCACATCCATTTCAGAGCTGGTTGGCATCTCACATTTTTCCCTCAAAGATGTACAATCTTCTATTTCTCCTTCAGAAGGATATTCTTCTCTCTCATGTGAGTTTACCTCTTCAGAAGGAACCTGAATGCAAGTATGTGTGCTGTCAGCTGGCTTCACGTACTCTCTGGGCTGAGGCTGGGACTTTGCCTTCCCCAGAGGGGCTCCTTTCTCCCGGGTGTGTGCTCAGCTGCTGGCTAAAGAAAGGCCTATTGTTCCTGATGTGCCTGCAGACTCTCACTCTGCCAGGCAGCTCTCTGGGTGTTCCTCCCTGGAGGTAGAAGCCTGCCTCCCTGAGAGTGGATCATTACAGGCCTTATTACTTGTTTGATTTGGTTCCTGGCCTTTCCAGCTTTGATATACCTCCTTGCTCTTAAACTCAAAGTCCACGCAGCCCTGATGTCTCCCTGTCCCCTCTGTGCGGTGAATTTGCCTGTGCTATGCCTTTGAGTGATCGCTCACTTCCCGAGGGAGGCTCAAGCAAGTCTCCTACGTGCAAGGCTCACACATGTGGCTGGGGAAAGAGTGAACAAAGGTATGTTTGGTCCCAAGGCTGGCCTGGAGTGCAGTGCTCCTTCTCTCTGGACGTGGATAGGGGAGCTGTGCTTTGAGGCCCTGGGGGCTGCCATTCTCCAGCGATGGTCCAGGGCTTGGATGGGTTGGGGGTGAACTCTCTGGTCTTGGGATCCCTGGCCTCAAGTATTCAGATGCGCCAGCAGGTCTGAGGTGCTGAGGGAGCAGTATCACAAAAGCCAGGAGATTCCAGAGGGGCCACTTTGTGACCCTGCAGGACACAGACTCTCCTATGGAGAACCTTCCTCCCCAGGCCCTTGACAACAAGTTCTGCCCCACCCACTGGCTTCCTGGGCCTGACCTTGTGAGGAGCAAACACAGCACTCACTGAGAAAACACAGTGAGAAGCAAAAAGCCTTTTGTGAGTCAGAAGTGGAGTTGCTGTCTTTCCACCCTCCCTTCCGCCCACCTCCCAAGAGCATACAGTGACCTCGTGCTGCCCTCTCGTGACCAAACTGTTCCTCCTTATTCATTTCTGTAAAGTGTCTTAAATATTATGAGAAACCTTAAATTCATAATGAAACAATAACAATGAATATTAGTCACCCTGCCCGGATTCTATTGATTTTTACACTAGTGCAGTCATAAAATACAACATTCAATTTTTTTTTTTGAGACAGGGTCTCACTCTGTAATCTGGCAAGACCTTGAACTCACAATCCTCCTGCCTTACTCTCCTGAGTGCTGAGATTACAGTTGTGCACTACTATGCCCAGGTGATGTTCAGTATTTTTGGATGGAGGAAATGGCTCGCAACAGCAAACGTTCACAGCGCAGACCTAAAGTGGAGGCCACTCAGAGGACCCCCATGCCCTGCCTGCTGATGGGCTGCTAACTGCTCCTCTAGGCCTTCTGTAGGGCCCACAGTGGTCCTTTGCTACAGATTTTCCAGAAAGCCCACCTTTCCCCCAAGATAATGGGGACAGAATGGAGCAACAGGAATGAAATCAAAGCACCTGACTCTTTGGCCTTAAGACCTTTTCAGATCCCTCCAGGTCACAGAAGACTTTGATGGAAAAGCGCTCTTTTCTTTACTGATATGGAGACAGCAATAATTTAGAGTTCCTGTACATTAAAACGAGTGACCCATGACTGGTGTGTTCCCTCTCCGTGCGGAGCTTCCTCAGATGTGATCTCACTGATGGCTCACCAGCCCTGAGGTGGGACTGCCCTGACGTTCACATGAGGAACTTGAGGCCACACGAGGCCACCACCAAGAGGTCACATGCTGGGGAGACGAACAGCAGCCTGAACTCAGTCCCACTCCAAACCCTCCACACTCTTTGCTACACTGGGTGGCCCCCAGCCCCACAGAATGAGAACAGTCTGCAGGGTGGAGAGGAAATGCTGAAGAAAAAAAAATAAAAAAGTGAACAAGTCTCAGTCATCCTCACATCATGATGAATAATTGACAGGATGTTCCCACCCTCTGACCTGGAAACCACTTTCCTTTTCCCTTCTCCCCTGACGGGTTCCTTCAGACTTTGCCTCTTTGGTCCCTTGACACCCAGCTCTGGAAGAGTTTCCTTTTAGGACTTCCTGGGATGGCAGCTGTCTTTCATACCCCTTCGTCCCTGTACCCTCCCTCTCCTAGGCAGGTGAGGCTTCCAGAGGTCCATGGCAGAACGAAGGAGTTGGTCAGTTCAGTGGCAAGCATTGCCTAGTTTATTTTTATTTATTTTTTTTTTTTGGAACTGGAAATCTAACTCAGGACTTCACACTGTCCAGGTAGGCGCTGTGCCCCTGAGCTAAATTCCTGGCTGTCTTGAAACCAGTGGGCACAAAACTGAGAAGCTAGAGAGGGCCTGATGCAGAGGAGCAGGCACAGAGGTGGACAGGCTCAGAGGCTGAGGGTCCAGGAAGCAGCAGAACAAGATGCTGGTTCTGGGACAGTTTCCTGAGAAGGGCCCTGACAGCCACAGTATAGTGAAGGGGCACAGAGGTGCACATCTTACCAGTGTGAGGTCGGAAGCTCATCCAAGAGTACAGAAAGCCTCCTCCGCATCTTCCTTTCCTGGACTGGTGCCACAGGAGGCCACACTTGTGATTCTATGCGATGTGAGAGTTTTCACAAATCAAAAACAACTCTTGTGGGTCAGGCCCTGATCTTTGAACATGTGTCATCTCATCAGGAAAACTTTAGGAGGTAAGGATTGCCCTGTTTCACACATTAGTAAATTGAGATTCAGAGAGATTGAGACTTGCCTGAGATCACAAATTAGGAAAGTATTGATTTGGGCTACGATGTGAGCTCCAGAAAATGTTCCACCCAGGAAACATCTGACCAAGAACACCTTAGGATATTTTCCTGCTTTGGGGCCAAAGGGAGTCCCTTGTAGCATGTTATGTAAGAAGAGCATGTGACCTTTCCATTGACTGGATTGACAAATTGAGTAATCAGATAACTTCGCTATGTATAGGTATGACTGTACCCAGAATTGCCCTTTGTCTCAGTTTCCTGTCCTCTTCCTTTCATACAAAGGCCAAGTCTTGACTATGTCACCTCTTGTGGCCTCCTTCGTCTATCTGCCCCTGAGGTCTGGGGCATCTGCAACGGAACTGACCAAGATAAGACTGGAGGAAACTTGAGCTTTGAAGCCAGGCAGATCTGGGTTTAAATTCCATTTTCAAACAGCTCTACCCAGATCGTAGGAGGAGTCAGGTACAGGAGACGAGAGGAGGTCAGTGCTAGCTTTGTGGTTCCCACCTGGCTGCCCTCTGCCCTATTGCCCATGCCACCAGCCCTCTCCAAAACAGATGGGCCTACTGCCAGTCGCTGGAAAACCTTAACTCAGAGGAAACAAGTTCAGAGGCCCAAAGACAACTCAGGTAATCCCCCAAATCCTCTTCTACACATTGATCTAAAACCTTAAGTCTCCAGCCATGCACTGAATACTATACCCTCGAGAGGGAATAGTATTTTCCAGTGTTAGAGGGAAGTCGTGTGTGATGAAGGGAGCCTCAAAGAACCCAGATTCTCCACACAGGGACTCTGGGATGGCAGCTGTCCTTCACGCCCCTTCATCCCTGTACCCTCTCCTCTCCTGCACATCCCTAATACGTAATAGCCGATAATATGACAGCAAGCTAACAGTTTGCATGTTAATGCTCAGAGTACATCACTTCCCATTTCCTGGTGTAGTGGGCACATTCGTGGCCACAGAAAGGAGAAGCAGAGCTGGACCTTGAAGTCAGCCATCAGCATTCAGTTCTTCACCTCAGTGCTTTCCGGCCCTTACTGGAATAGTGAGGCTTTCCTTCTAGGGAGGAGGGCAGGGTTAAACGAGATCACGCCTCTAAACTTCCAGTGCAGAACAGCCACCGAATTAGTGCTCGTTTCCTTCCCCAGCCTTTTCCATTTGTGAGGCCATAGCTACCCCTACGTCTCAGCAAACAACTCTGTGGGCCAGGCACTTGTGGGCACTAGGTCTCACACATACAGTTTCTCAGCCCATAGCTTAGGAATGAGGGGAAGGGAGCTGTTCCTACGGCAAGCGGCAGGCAGTGAGGAGAGCACTGGCACCAGAGTGTGGATGGGAGGCCGAGGCCAGAGGGCCAAAGCTGTGGCCAAGGACTACAGCATGCCCTAAATACTGAGGTGCACACCACCCTCCTGGGAGCTGAGTCCATGACACGGGTCTCAGCTTCTAGCCCTTCACGTACCATGGTGGGACCCTCAGAGTTCACAAGGCTTGGCACCTCAAACGAAGACTGCTCAGCCAGGTGTGTGTGGCTAGACACACTATAGGTGTGGGGCCACCTGGAGCGAGGAAAGCACTAGCCCAACAGCCCTTCCACCGCTCAGCAAGGTTTGAACCACTGATCAGTGGTGCTAGCACTGCAGGGGTGAAAGGTGGAGGGCAGGGTGCCGGGGGAAGAAACAGGGTCATTCTGTTCCAGGCCCAAGATAGCCCAGGCCCACGCCCAAGCAGTGGCTGTCCCACCCCTGCCATGGCCCCAGTCAGCCACTGGCAAGTGGAAAGTGTTTCTTGGATCTCAGAAAGAGGTTTCTGTGGAGCTACACGTGGCCCAGGTCTCTGATGGAAAGTCTCCAAGCCATACTGGCTCAGTTCAGCCAACACAGGCTGCATGAGTAATGGTGACTGAGGTGCATTCATATCTGTTTATCAAGATTACATAGGCTCAGACCAGGTACGCCCGGGCCAAAACAAGCAGACCTTGAGCAGGCAACACACCAGCACATTTGTTTCACCATGTTCTCTCTGGATGTCCCTCAGCTCAACTGACACATCCTTGGGAGGGCTGGATTAGGGTGACCGAGATGAACAGCTATGTCCTGTTCCGACTTTAACTATTTCTGTTTATAGGCACGGCCGTCATATCCAGTACAAAGTGAAGTGAGGACGTTTTTTTTCCCCACAAAGTGGAATTGCTGAATCTCAATTGCTTGGATGTTTTGGGAGTGGCTGTTTAAAAATCCTCCCCACTGCTTCGGTTTGCTCTGCTCGTTGTAAGTACAGTCACAGACCCAGACTCCAGGAGAGATTAATCCGGTGTCCTTGTTCCACTTCGTTCCATGTGACCAGCTGAACTGGGCCTTTCTTGTTCAAGATTTGCAAAGGGTAGTCAAGACCCTGCTTCAATCACTGGCATTTCAAAAGGGTTCTTGAAATGACAAAATGGTTCCTTTGCACTGCAGACATTTTCATCAATGAATATTTATGAAGTGCCCACACTGAGGGTGCTTGCCAATTCTGAACCAAGATAAGAGGGAAGGTTCTTTATTCTACTGCAGAGGGAGATTTAGTCAGTAAACTGCATTTCTTTTAACTTCTGAAAACCTTCCTTTGCCTAGAAAAAAAAAGTGATTTTTGTTTTTGCAAATGAGAAAGTGAAACTCTTGCTAATGCATGGCATTTCTTCAATTATCACTTTGGTTTCCAACAGCACTTCTTTTCTGAAACCCTCAAATTATCTTATTTCTTTGCACTAAAAATACGTAAGTCAGTTGAATATTGGTGGAACTCATGACTTGTGGCAACTTGTGAATTCAACAGATGGTTTCATTTTTTTCTGACCCATTTTCTGCCCTTTCGTCTGCCCCACCCAAGAGCGAATCATCCAGATACTGTATTGCTACAGTGACTCACAAGGGGAACTCCGGCACTGGCAGCACTGATCCTTGTCTTACACTGACCCCTTATGGTCAGGAGGGCAACAGGCTGTCTCCTTTGCTTAGCAGCTCTTAGCCTTGATGGGCCCCCCGTTAGAGGACTGATTGAAAAGATCAGGGGTAGGAAAGCCCAGAGAGGTCCCAGATGGCCCTGCACGGCTTGGTTGAATGCCATGTTAGGTACTCTCCAGCATGAAAAGGGTCTGGGCTGTGAACTCAGCTTTTGCTCTTTTTTTGGTACAGGGGGTCAAACGGTCTAACACTTGCCAGGCACACTCATGCCACTGAGCTAAATCCTCGGCCCCTTTTGTCTTTTGCATTTTACTGGGACATGATAATTCAGATTGCCTCAGCAAAGGAAAGTCATTTCCTAGGAGTTAGAAGCTTGAAAAGGTACATTCAGAATTTCAGGCCTTTGCAGACATTTAGAGCCAAGCAGGAGTCCCTTAATGAGGGGTTATGTTTTTTTCATTTCAGGATTCTCAGAATCTGGTCCAATGTATTTATCAACACATGGTAAATATACCGTAAGAACTTATAAAGTGATTTCAATTAATCTCTATCCTCAACAAAGTGCTATTTAAAATAGCACTTAACTGTGTGGGGTCCCTGGTTAAGATTAGGGATATGAAGAGGTACAAAGAGACCTGAATGGAATCTAGTTCGATAATCAAGCTGAGCACAAGAAACGACACTTATCAACACAGAGCAGCGTGTTTTCATTGTGCAAGTAATAACATAGGCTGTAAAGAGACGCTAGTGTTAAGGAAGAAGAATCCATCTATGACATGACATCAGGGGCAGCTTCACTGATTGCTGAAAAATAAACTGTGCTTTTAAGAAAATGATGGCAGTAAAATGTACCAATACCTCCTACTGTGTGCCAGTGTCTCCAGGTATGCTGCTAATTCTCACAATTACAAAAGGGAAACATTGTAACCAACCCACGAATTAGGAAACTCTGGCTCAGAAGAGTTAAGCAATTGTGCCTAAGGCTAACGCCTCCTGAGCAGAAGGAACAGACTTGTAACACAGGCCAGTCTAACTCTAAAACTCACAACACTTCCTCATCAGGGTACCTTGGGGCTCAATTCACAGCCACTTCCAAAACAAGCTGATACTGCTTCTCGGAAGCAAGGCCAAGCAGAGAAAAGTTGCTGGACTCAGTTTCTCAGAGCACAAGACTGTGTGGGCTGGTAGGAGGAGCCCCATGACTAGCAGAGCTGATCTTAGGACCGGCTACCTGGCAACCACAGAGAGCAGGCTGGGCTAAGGTGTGGCATCTGCATGACTGCTGGGGGAATGCCCAGTACCGCACAACTGGTCAGTAGCACCCACTGCCAAGCTCTAAAAGACCTGGCTTGGATACGGGAAGGTTAGACTAAAATGGAACTCTAGCACAGCCATCGCTGTATAGCACAGTGACTTAGCATATGCACTTTGGAACATGCTGGGTTTGAATCCTGGTTCAGCCACTATGCTGGATTTAATCACGCTGTGTTTAAAACCTGGTTCAACCATTTTAGCTGTGTGAAACCACAACCTCATGGATTTCTCTCCTAACATAGAATTTCTGAAAGTTGTTCAATGAGTTTATGTGTATGAAGTAGAATAGCATCTGGCCTAGTGCTTATATAAATAAGATTTGATATTTTACTTTCTTTAAAAACCAAACAACACAAAACAAAACAAAACAAAACAAAAAAAACAGGTCTCACTACTTTGTAGTACAGGCTAGCATTATACTTTTGATTTTCCTGCCTCAGCCTCCCAAGTAGGATTATAATCATGTGTGCCATATGCCTTGTTACTATCTTTATTTTGCTAGCAGATTTTAGCAAAAGTATGTATTTTCAGAATTATCAAGTGTTCAAGTCAGGATTAAGGGCCTTTATAAGGCTTAGGTAGATAGATTTTAAAGACACTGTATGACTTTGGAAATAAATCACTGTGGAAACCTGGGGAGATCTTCCATTGCATATAGCTAAACAGTGACCTCTAGTGGCATAAATATTGTATTTATTGCTGAGTTGCACTGGAACCAAAGGGCTACCAGGAAACAACACACTGCAATGTGGGAACTGAAAGTGCCACACCAAGGTCATCTTGGACCAAAAGGACAGTTGTTCTAGAAAGAGCAGCCACGAGAAGCTCTACACATTGGTAGTGAGGTCATCTTGACATTTAAAGTCACTGCATCCTTGCTAGTCAATGCTGAGGTTTCCAGGGGCTCATGGCTATACCCTCCCATCTAGAGAAAGCACACGCAGATGATATGAATCTTTTAAAGTCACACATGTGGGGAAAAGTCTTTAAAATTTCCATCTTACAGGACACAGGGATAGCTTTAAAGGGAATACAATATCTGGAATAATTTGAGCAACAAAATAATAGTAACTCTAAAGAATGAGTTCATATTGATTAAACAGAAACAAATGGAATAAAAGAAGGAGATGGATAAACTCTTACACTGAGAGTGCAACCAATAGATGTACACAGAATGCTGGAATTAAGAAATATTTTCAATAATTGTTTCAAATAAAAGCCATCAAAGGGTGCTAAAATTGAAAATGATTGTAAAATATGTATATGATCTCAAAGTACCTCTCTGTAGGAATACTTGTTAAACACAAAAGGAAAAATAGTAACATTTTTAGAGGAGCACTATCAGCATCTTAACCAGTGACTGAAGTTGACACCGTCAGTTAATGGTACAAACTGACACGTGGGTCTCTAATATTACCCACTGGTAAAGAAACGTCCTTGTTTCTGTTGCATCCCTCCCGAAACCATGAAACTCAAATCTAATCACAAGGAAATATTGCACAAACTCAAGGGATGTTTTACAACATCACTGGTTTAGTCCTCAAAAACACCAAGATACTGAGGCAAAAGATAAGCTATTTGATCTGGTTATTGCACATTGCATACAGACACTGGCAGGTCACATCGGCCCCTGTAAATATGTACAATCACTGTGTCAATTAACAATAAAAATCTAAGCACTTCAAGAGGCCAGTTCACCCTTCCCGTAAGCTGTGCAGACCAGACAGGGCCCAGGAAGAGAGAAGCCAGCTTGCCCTTCCTGTGAACCAACCTGCGGGTGGGTTGAGAATCAAGAAGCACCTCCACCCCCCATAAGCAACTGAAATTCAA
>PVJX010044568.1:0-13127 GCA_004027295.1 Dolichotis patagonum
TCAATGGAGAAATTGTGTTAAAATACATTAGTCTATGATTTTAGAAAGTTATTTTGAAAAAAGATAAAATTTCCTTGTATCTAAATGCCAGGCAGCATCATCCTGAATATTTTATATTCGTTGCCTTGTTTAATTTCCACAACACTGAGGTTTTTTATTGTCTTCCAGAAAATTTAGATTAACCTTGTTTACATAACTGTAGCTGTTAAATAGGTGAACTTGATGTTAAAATTTAGGTATGTTCAACTCCAAAACTTCTGTTATGTCCACTAGGTAGTCAGAGTGTGGCCCCACAGAACCATTGTCCCATTAATAGAGGTATAGCCCAAAGATGCCTGAGAGCACTGCTCCAAAGCACAGGGCCAGGGTAGGGGTAGCTGATGGCTGAGGAAAGTAAAGATGTATGAGTCTAAAATGAAATTTGCTAGTAAGGAACGGCAACTCCTCTGGGAGCATCCGGACTGTTAATACCAAACTGGCTAGAAAAATTTTCAAAGTATATAAAGAGTCAGTGAAGAAATGTAACTTGCTTGTGGAAAACAATATGGTTTCTCCAAGAACAAATCAGACCAGATTCAGCCATTCAAGTCCTTATATGGGATAAGATAGAATATGGATCAAACTAATTACTGTGTACCTACCAGAGATTCCAATAATCTATACTAAGATGTGTGGCAGTTGAAGGCCCCTGCAGCTCCTGCTCCAGGGCAGCTAGAGAGTTTGGTAACAGAGGTTTGTTCAAAATGCACATCTTAAAAACAATAAAACTCAGAACAGAGGAATGAAAGCATTACAGGACTTTCTGTGTGAAGTTATGCACAGCTATTTTGAAGAAAACAAGAGACATTATGGGAGCCATTGGTGATTTCCTGTTGTCTTGTTTAGAAGTCCTGTAATGCTTTCATTCTTTTGATTGGTTTTCTTTTGTTTGATTTCTAAAACTTAAAAAAAAAGTTCTCCTTACATGTTTCTTGATATGCATTATGAGTGTTTGGCTCCTTGACCCAAAACTTCCCCATATGGCAAAAACTCTTGAAGTGCCAACGGTTCAATACAGCTGTCATGAGCCTCCAGTGTTTCTCATGCATCTCTTCTCTGATGGTCAAAGCACCCTGTAGGCAGCACATAGCATGCTGTTGGAGGAAGCTGAACCCATTTTGTATTACAAATGTTCTTTCTGAAGCCAAGAGCCTTTTTGATAGATTGAGCCACTTTGTCGTCATCAGTGCTGCTCAGTACAGTGAGGTACCTGGAGCACTCATCAGAGGCACAGTACCATGAATCAAATGTGGGTGACAAAAGCACTATGAGTGGTGATCTGCTGTGCCACTTGTCCAGAACACCAGGGAGTCCAGTACATCTGTACTCTATAACAGACTGCATCTGGACCAAGTAAATCCTGACACCATGCTGGTACTTTTTCTATAGTGGGCAAGGATGAATTTTAGCAGATGCTAGCAACCTGGCCTGAGTTTTCTCATCTCGGCAATGGACAGCTACTCTATAAGACTAAATTTACTCCACTTAATGTGATTGCTGCAGCCATCCCTGAATCCATTCACCTTTAACCTGTGCATCCAGTGGAATCATGGAATTAAAAATTCTTTCTTCCACTACTGACTAAGGTATCCACTGTGGATATGTTTTATATTGTTGCAAGAATTTCCTTCAGTTGAAGATGGTGGTCATGGGAGAAGCCTGTGTTCCATCCCAGAAACATAGGCTGGTGGCTTATCAGCTAGACAAGTGTCACATCACAAATGTGATAATATTGACATGTGGCTTTGTTAACCTCTACATCCTCTTTACAAATCAGGAACACATTACCCCCTAATCACTAGCAGCCTGCTGTGCCAAGCAGGACCATGGCATCTCAGGGAAGCTATCTGAGCTGTAGCACACCTATTCTTTGGCAGGGCTGCTGCAGGACCCACTAGAAGCTTTCTTTCATAACAGGAAGATCTTCCATATCAGTTTTGAATTTACATTGAGTGGCCCAATGATACTGATCTATATGCTTTGGACAGATAGTTGAAGGTTTTGTTGAAGGGACAGATAGTGGCAGTGTTGCCATCACAGGTGCAGCAACACAACTGTTGGCAAAATGACCCTCTCCCTGTTTTTTTTTCCTTCAGGCTGTAGATTGTTAACCTGAGTAAAAAGGTGGAGATAGCTGTATATGGCTCAGTTAACGTTATCAGGGTGGCTGTCATTCTTAAAAGCAAGTCCTGAGCAGAAAAATAATGGTGAATACTACCTGAAGTCAATTCTATTGTTATGTCTCAAGAAGCTTATGATTATTAAGACCCCATCAAGGCCATTCATGGACTGGGAGTAGAGAGAACAAGGCCACCCTAAGAAGCAAGCCCGGTCTGGGAACCAGCACCATGCATGGGCCACCATCAGTCTGTGAACAGCCAGACCCTAACCCCTTCCTGTGCACGGACTGGAAAACAAGAAGTACCAATCCCGCCCATTCTCCTCCCCCTGCCATAAGTAACTGGTTTATCTGGAGAAACACAGGCTATAAAGATGGCAATCGAGTTGAAATGTAATTGGATGCTTGTTGGGGCTCTGGTGTTTCACTAATATTGCAAGTCTAGGGCCAGTAGTCTGACTCCGGGTTCAGAGGATAGTAGTACACAGAGTGGCATCTAGTGGGGATCTCCTTCTGAGGATTGTAGCTATTGTTGATTTCCTATGGTCTTGTTTTGAAGTCCTATATGGTTCCCATTGTTTGGATGGGTTGGATTTTATTCTATTTTTTTTTTCATTCATGTTAAATCTGATGGCAGGAGCAACTTTTTCAAAGATAGCAGGATATATTATGGTAGCCATTTGGGATTTATTATTGGTTTCTTTTGAAGTCCTTTATTTATTATTGGTTTGTTTTGAAGTCCTTTATTGCATTCATTGTTTTGCATTTATTGTTTCTATTCTGTTCTGTTCTGTTTGATTTTTACTACGTCCTAAAAAAATTGCACATCTTTCCAGAAAGTGGAGAGTAAAGTCCCATAACACTGCAAATGGAAAGCTTTTGGGCTGTGATGGAAGGAATCTTCATTTTTGAATCAGGCGTATTGGATTTTGAATCTCAATCTGAGATGTATAATCTTTGTGACCTTAGGGAAGTCCGTAACCTATTTGAGGCCTGACTTCTATATCAATAAGTGGGGCATGACAGTATGCACTTTCCATGCCAAGCAGGCAGTGAATATGTTTATTTATGCTTATTAGGTGCCAGGTATCATTCTAAGCACTTTACATGTTTGAATTCATTTAATTTTTATAACAACCCAGTGTGTAGGTACTGTTATTATCATTGTACAAATGAGAAAACTAAGGCACAGTGATGTTAAGTGGCTTGGTCACAGTTTCACAGCTAGTGAAAAGGAACACTCATATTCGAACCCAGACAGTCTATATTAAAGTCCACATCCCCAAACATTGTGTTACTGAACCATTATTCTAGGCTAGAACTTTTCAATTTCCATCATTAAAACCATCTTAATAAGTCATTCAAACAGAAAGATTTTCCAACACACTTTTTCCCCTGGTAAATTTAAAGCTCTGCAAGTTATTTTGATGCAAGAAGCATAAACAAGCAACATGTTCAGAAACACTGCAGAGTTACTTTACCTCCCAGGGCTAATTCTCCCAGGCTCTATTGCTATCTAAATGGAAGCAGGGACAGCCTAAGCTCCCCGGGGTGTTGCCTGCCCACATCTTCATACCAGGGGTCCTCTTTTGAGTCTGCAGGTTGGCTCTGGGAGGTTGACAAGGGTTTTCCTGCTTTCCAAGGTGATCATTAAGGTCATAAATTTTTATTTCTCTCCATTAAGTTGTTGATTTCATCACATAAAAGCTAAAACGTAGTCTCCAAGGGTGGGATAAAGTAGGTAGCTTGCCATGATTCTTACTTTCTATTTAATTTAGATCCAGACAGGTTGAGAGATCACAACACATGATTTAGCCTTACGTCTTTTCATGCACCAAAAAAGCACCACTTTGTAGTAAAGTAATAAAAAGTCAAAATGCACCTTGCTCTTTGATATAGGATTATGCTAGTAGGGAAATAAAAGAATGACTTATAGAGCAAAGTGCCAGGACTAGGCCAGTCCAGTTCAGACCTAATAAGGATTTACTTTGACTTAGTCTGCTCTGTCAGGGAGTTGATCATTTAATGAACAAGAAACTGTCACTCTTGAGTATGTTCTGCTTCACTGCCTTTCTCACCCAATTCCCTCCCATTGTCTATACCAGCCTGACCCCCAACTACTTTTCTTTCTTCCTGGAAATTCCCAACATGGGAAGGGCATTGTTCAGCCAAGACAGATAAAGAATGTACAGAAGGGCAATGGTGCCTGCCAGTCACTGCCTGGGGCAGGAAAGGGAGGAGGAATTCCACAGTGAGCCTTTTAATTCCTTGTTACAGCTTTTCAGGATTCTCTTTCCCACTGTTCTTGCTGGCTGTGCTGAACTCTGGTTTTGCTAATACCCCTCCTATGCTCTCGGGAAATGCCTGATTTGAGAAGGACTGCCATAATTGTCTAGTTTTCCTTTCCTCAAATTATGAAGCATAAACCTCAAATTTGACCCTTAAAAAAAACAAAAAAGTCCTAAATATGGGCAGCCATTCTTTATAAAGAATTTTTTTTTTCTTCTGTTTCTTTTACAGAGACAGTACTGCAGTAGGGTTAGCACATACACTTGGAGCCAGACTGATGTCACTTAACCATCTAAATCTCAGTTGTCTCAGACATACAAAGGGGAAAAAAGTAGAACCTACTTCCACAGCCTTATTGTGAGAATTTAAAACACATAAAAGATTTGGAACGTCTGGCACAAAGTAAGTGTTATTTAAGCATTGGCTGTTATTATGTCATGAAGAAGTTAGGGATGAGTGAAGATCAAATAAAAACAGATACTATAGAATTTCAAAATTTTAAAGATGAAAAGGTTCTTAGAGATGAGCTGTTCTCTATGCCACTCATTTTATAAACAATAAAACAGAGACTCAGACAGATAAAATGCAGAACTCCCATGTGAAAATTCTTTCTGTAATGCTACACTTCCTCTCATTTTGTGCTTAAGCTAGTGTAGCTCTGGTTGATTTGTTCTTTCATCCAGAAACTACCAAGCACTTACTAAGTGATCATCATAATACACAATACCAGGAAGTTGTACAATAGGGTAGCTCTAAGTCTAGGTGGTTCAGTCTCTTGGCAGACTCTACACTGGGCCTTGTGATTGATCCTTCCCCCTCGTGTTTCTGACATAGGGATGATACAGGACCTCCAAATGATATAAGGGAAATATTATAACTCCCAATCTGTTAGATATCTGATATGCTGAGTTTATGTTCCCAAAAATCACAGAATGAACTCTAACAAAGGAGGTTAAGAGTAGGAAATATTAATTGAGGAAGAGAGATACAGCTCCTGAGAAGCAGGAGGAATACAAAATGGGTTGCCAAGGACCCACTTTTCAGGGGAAGTTTTATAGGGCACAACCACGTGGGTACAATGTGAGTTAAGGTTATGATCAACCAATAAGATTATAAGTATAGTCACTTAGGTAATATTTATCTAATGGGGAAGCAAGTCACATAGCAAGTGTATATGGAAAGAACAAAGAACATTCTAAGAAAGGGATGAGTCTGAGAGTCTTGGTCACCCACTGAAGTGATTGGTATTTATATAGATTTTATTCGACCAGGTTTTACTACTTTTCTTGGACTGGTTACTTGTCTTGAGGCCTGGTCTCTAGCAGAGGCCCTTCCAGCCACAATTGTAATGAGTTATGATTTCCTGTACTGACTCTCTGGAGGGCCCGGCCCTATCTAATTGCTTATAATATTTCTACTTAACTCAGATTTCTATTAATATTTCCAAGTTTGTGAATTCCTCTCTTTTATAGGGTTGGCAGGGCCTGTGAGTGCTTTTAAGTAATAGGATATAGGAAAGATAATGGAACATGTATGATTACATATATGTGATCACATACAATTCTAATGGCCAACTTGCTAAGAGAGATGCTCTCTCCCCTGCTGACCTTGAAGAAACAAGCTGCCATGGAGAAAGAACTGAGGATGGCCTCCAGCTGACAATCAGCAACCAACTACGGCCCCCAGTCCACAAGCCAACAATAACTGGATCTTACAATTACCGCAATAGCTTGGAAGCAGGTCGATTTCCAGTCGAACTTCAGATAAAACGGCAACCCTGGGTGACACCTTGATTTCAGTCTTATGTGATCCTGAGCAGAGGCATCACTAAATTGTGTCAGACATCTGACACACAGAAACTGAGATTTGGAAGGGATTTAGAGATGGCAGTGATGTGGGTAGACTAACAGTATTGAAATACTTACTTTGGCCAGATCAGAGGCAAGAGTCAAAGGAGGTAAGACTGGTGACAGGAAGATCCTTAGGATATTGTTGTAGTGGTCCAGGAGAAGGCTGAGAAACAGCTGAACTGGGGCAGTTATAGTGCAAATGGACACCATAAATGATTAAAGAGATCTCTGTGTGTTTCTTGATCAGAACAACAATAAAGTAAAAACACCATGAGATAAACATTTTTTCTGGCACCTGTACAGTGATACCTGTGTTCATAAACTCAATTCTCTCCACATTTCTCATTGCAAATGGAACTGGAGGAGAACTGAATCAGCACTGAAACTAAGAGTTAAATTTGATTTAGTTCTCATCCAACTCAGTTTGTGACTGGAATCATAGAAAGAATCACCTTTGTGAATTGAAGTACCTCTGTACTTAGCCCTACCAGAGTTCAGACACTAACAGTTGATCACCTGGTGTTAAAACTCATGGTTGTCTCCTAGCCATCCCTGTAATCTGGTGAAAAGTTTACCTACTTGGTTACTTTCTTTCTGGTATGCACTTTCAAGAAAATATTCCAAGATACTCATTTGTGTACAGTAGAGTGCAGACTTGCTTTGCCCAGAGAACTAGAATAATTACTCATCTTTAGAAAGGTGAAAAGCAAACCAAGGTAAATGACTTGTTGACTTGTTATGATAACCCCAGAGCCAGGCATGACTTACTGTTCTTACAAAGATTCACACCTTAAGGCCAAGAATTTTAGTAAGGAAGGTATAGATCCTCTGCTATTGGCTTGCTCAGTTAACAAATCTTCATCTCCCACAGGACCAAAAGTGTCTGCAGGGCTGCAGATTTGGTGTTTCAGTCACCCATCCAGGCCTTTGTGACAACCTGGCTTGTTAGCACAGCTGCAGAAGCAGCCTAATGCTCCAACAGATCAAAAATTGTCAAATTGACCAACTTTTCTTGTCTGCCATCTTCTTTATTCCCTTTTCTTTAGTCACATCCCTAGAGTGTTTGCTTCCTTTAATCTTAAACTCAGTATTTTTGGGTTATTCTGAATCATGCTACTAGGGAAAAAATTATAAAATTAAATTAACTCACATTGAGGTGCTTACTGCTTTATGTTTTGCCCCTTGCAATGTTAAAAGCAGCTAAATATCATGTCCAAGACTCAATTAAAAGTGAGCCGGTTTGTGGTAATCACTTCACAATGTATAAATGTTTCAAAACATTGTGTTTTTATACATGCTAAATATACTCCATTTTGTTGTCAACTATACCTCCAGAAAACTGGAAAAAAAAGACTAGTAGGCTGCCAGATAATGTTGATGCTCAACTTCAGCAGGTCTGATACACTCAAGTTAGAGCCCAGAGTAGCAAGGAGTTGGCTAGGACCTGGGCTGGTGAATTTGATCTGATGTACCCTAAAGTCATGACTTCCCCATTCTTCTGACTCCTCTAGGGTTGCAGAAGTGACTAGTAATCTCTTTTGTTTGCAGACATGGGAAAGGCCTCGTGCATTGTTGAAACAGTCCTCTAACCCCCAGAAAAACAGTAAATTACAAGCATTCTAAATGGCTGAAATCTGTGCCACCCTTAGGCACATAATTGATTTGGTTGTACCTATGGTCTCATCACTTAATTCATTAGTCTCTACATCACAAAAAAACCAGACAGATCCTGAAGAATGACAGTGGACTACTCATCCAAGTAGTAGCCATAATTGTAAATGCTGTACCGTTAGAGTATCTTTTCTATAACAGATCGACACAGCCTTGGTTTATGGTGCATGGTCACTGAGATCCAGGAAATACTGTTTTTTTCTGTCCCTAACAGGAAAGAGTCTCAGAGGCAGTTCACATTGACATGGAGCTGACAAAACAATAGCATGCTTTTATTATCTTGCCCCAAGGATGTATTAAATTTGCAGTCCTCATCTTCATATAGTCCAAAGGAAGGTGGACATTCCATAAAATACCACATTGATTTACTACAGTGAGGGCATCATGTTAATTTGACCAGAAAAACAAGAAGTAATTGGAGGCCTTGATAAAACATGCATAGCCAAAAGGCAAGAGGATAAAACAGTGATAATACAAAGGCAAAGTAGCACCACTATTTTTATATACTCAGTAGTTTGTAGAACACCAGGATAGCCCCTCCACAGTAAAGGCCAAAGTATTTGTGTTTCCTGCCACTGAGAAGGAAGAACAACACCTGGGTAGTGAAAGAGTTGTACCCTGGAAACCTGCGGTGGGAGGCAGGAGCAAGGGGCGGGCCAAGCTGTAGTCACCTTTCCCAGTGGCGCGAAAGTACCCCCAATCAATAACCTGTGTGTTACCTGTGCCCGCCCTGGGCACCGCCCCGTCAGAGGTTATATGAGTACCCAACCGCATGTGCGGCTTAGAGAAGGCCAGGCTGTCTGTGGTCGTGGACTGCTCTCCACGTCCTTGGGAATAAAGGTCTCTGTTATCTCATATTTTGCTGTTTCATCACGCCAAAAATCCTAACATATGGTTCCCTGACCGAGTGGCAGTGCGCGTAGCTCCTGGGATTCCTCCCCCGCTCCCCCAGTTTTGATCTCCCCTGCTGCACAAGGACCTGACCGGACCGAGCTAGTCGTCTCCGCCTTTACAAACAACACCGGCTTATTTCATCTATGGCAGGTGAGCCAAATTCCGTCTGGGGTTTTCTGTTGAAGCGGGCCGCCCCACACAGACTGCCCATTCCGTCCCAAGGCTAAGTTAATAGTTCTCACATTTCTTGGACAGTCTGAGGCAGGACTATTGACCTGATCCTCTGGGATCCCCACTCATTCCTTTGGTGAAGACTAAAGGTTTCTAGTTGGGACGGATTTTTTAAAGTACACTTCCAAAATAAGGTGACGATCTTCTTTTGATAAGTGTGATTTGGGACAATTTTCACGTTCCTTGGGAGGCTCATATCCTGAGGCAAAATTGTTCTTTTGGCTCACTTTTGATTGGACAATGGGGAACACTTTCCTGTTCCCGCAAAGACACACCCCCGGGGTGCCTGGTTACCTTGGCGCCCTGGGCCTAAAATTCTTAGGAACATTTTCGAGTTCTGCTACATGACTGACAAACTGGCAGAAATCCCGTATATACAGGCATTTCTTACCCTAAGGACGTGCTCTTCTCTCATTAAATCATGTACCGCAGCTCAAATATTTCTCGCTAACTCTAAAACCCTTCCTCCTCCCGGTCCTCCCGCCGCAGCTCTCTTAACTGCCTGGGGAGGCTGACGCCTCCTGCTGTGGACCGGGCCTCAAGACAAAGGACCATGCAAATGCACTCATATCCTGAGCATTGACACCCTGAATGGTTCCCATCCCCCTAGGACAATCAGCCCTAAATTAGGTTATTTCTCTGCCATTCTTATTTCAAAATATCTCTATTAACTAATCTACAAAAGGTTCACACTAGTCAAACTGGCCAAATATATTTGAGTGCACTTTTAAATCTGCTCTGTAAACAAGTGTTTCTTTTTATTTGCGCTCAACAATTTTTTCCTCCTTTTTTGCATTTTCAGATCATTTGATCAAGGTTTATTTGGGTTATACATTTAAAAGCATGCTTCTACTTTGGTTGCCAGCTGATTAAAATGTTAAAATTGGTTAAACAGAATCCGTTGGGTGAGGAGACACTGGACAGGACTTCAATTGATAAATAAGAAAGTGGCCACCTGGTAATTTTAAAACCAGCTCTTATTTGTCAATCGAAGGCCCCGATGATCTCCATAACTTTATGGGAAACACCCCAGTTAAAGTTCATATGGCTGAGACAATTTATTATTGCTGACCTGATGGTATATTTATGCCTTCAAATGTAAATGATGGCAACTATTTTCTTTCAGAATCAGATGTCTGTATTTTCCGTGTGCTCCAGCCAGGAGATTCAGGTCAGACCAACACAAGGTCACCAGTCAAATAAGATATGTTAAACTTAGAGATGCTTAAATAGTAAACAGTCCAAACAATGTCACAAATTTCTTCAATGCTCAAATGTTAAAACACCCATGGTTAAATACAAAATAATAGTTCCATTTAATGTTCTATGTTAAGCTTACTGCCTCAACTGCACTGTACTGTTATCAATCTTATAGATGTTCAACAACTAAAATTAAGAGATAATTATAAATTCCTTTTGCTGGGATCCACAAGATATTTTCCAGAAAAAGGTTATATGACACTGCAGCTGATCTCTCTCTCCTAAATAAAAAGGTAAAATGAATAAAACAGGCCATCCTCCAAAAATCAGATGGCATTAGACATGCTAACAGCACAGGAGGTACTTATACCATTGAAAAGCCTAAATGTATGTATGACAAGTAAATGACATGTCAATTTCTAAAATTCTCTGGACCTTATCCTTATCCTCCTTATGGGAAGCCATTGCTACTCATAAATACCTTGTTGATTCTGTTATTTGACTCCTGCATACCTAACTGATTGTTTGCCTTTGTCTCCTTTAGAGTTAAAGCTATACATCTACCCAAGATAAAAACCAGATGTCTTGTGACTGTGGAGAGGAGGGATACCGTTCTCTGGAGGCCAGATCCCAAGACAAAAGGCTAAACTTGGCCCTCAAACCCCACAGGGAGACCTTCTTAAAGTGGCTTTTCATGTTTTCAACAACAGAGATAAAAATCAAAAGGAAAAATAACAATCTGATCTTTTAGCAGTGACACTTGGAGCTCTGAGACAGGTAAACCGAGACAAGGTGGAGCTGCCTGAGCCCCTCCTGGACCATGCTTCAAGTGCAACAAAAGGACACTGGGTAAGAGAGTGCCCCAACCCTGGCATTCCTCCAAGGCCTTGTCCCTACTGTAATCTCAAGGGCCATTGGAAGAGGGACTGTCCTAGCCGCCAGAGAGCGGGCAAGCCATCCTCTGACTCCTCGCCCTAACAGGAGATTTCATCACCACCGGATTCATCGCTGACTGACCTGTTGCTGAAGACTGATGGGGCTCGGGTCCACGGCCCCCCATTGAGGTATCCTTCTCAGAGCCCCAAGTCCTGCTGAAGGTCTCAGGTAAGACAGTCTCTGTACTTGTGGACATAAAGGCCATATATAGGGTTATTCCTGAATTTTCAGGCCGTTGTATTAAGTCGTCAGTCTCTGTAGTGGGTGTTGACAGCCAACCTATGCAGCACTTGCAGACAGGGCTTGTTCCATGCAGGTTTCAGACTCTCTTCTTTACCCATAGCTTCCTAATAATTCCAACATGTCCTACACCCCTGTAAGGCAGGGATCTCCTTCAAAAGCTTAACTCCTCCTTTACCTTCTCCCTCCCTACAGCTCTAGTCCTCCAAACACCCTCACAGTGCGCCCCAAAGTCCTCCCCTCCCCTTCCTTCTCTGGTCAATCCCATAGTCTGGGACACCTCCAATCCCACTCGTGCTACCCATGCCAAGCCTATTTTACATGGAGTGATGCAGACACTCTCAGGTCTCAACAACTTACTTGGAATTTCTTTCACCTCTGGATTCCTAATTTTACAGCTCTAGCTCAACCCCTCTACAAGGCTTCTAAGGGCCCCTTATCAGAACCCCTAGACGCTACTATGCCCATACATGCCTCCTTTCTTAAATTAGGCTCTCCTAAAGGCTCCAGCCCTTACCCTTCCTGATCCCACTCAACCCTTCACGCTATACACTACTTCATAAGCCAGGTTACACACAAAACACTCAGGGATGGATTTTCCAGGGATCAAAACTTGTTCTCCCAGATCAGCAGGCCCTAGACATTATCACTGACTTACATAACTGTTTCCATGTAAGATCACAGGCCCTATACAGGCTCTTAGCCCCACTAGTTACACATTCTTCTCTAAAGGCTATCAGACTTCAGATTACTCACTTCTGTCATCTCTGCGCTAAGACCTCTCCCCAGGGACACACAGCAGCCCCTTCCTTCCCTACTCATCAATTTTGTGGACATACTTCTGGCCAAGACTGGCAGATAGATTTTACACACATGTCTCGCCACAAAACTCTTACATATCTTCTTACCGTTGTACATTTTCAGGATGGATAAAAGCCTTTCCTACAACCAGGGAGACCACTGATGTACTTACTAACATCCTGTTACAGGAAATCATCCCAAGGATTGGTCTACTTCAAAGTATTCAGTCAGACAACAGTCCAGCCCAACAGGTATCCTCAAGCTTACACATCACCTGGCACCTACACATCCCATACCATCCTCAATCCTCAGGAAAAGTAAAAAAGGCAAATGGCCTCATAAAAACACACCTTACAAAACTCATTTTAGAATTACACCAACCTTGTCCTCAATTTCTGCCCCTAGCCTTAGCCAAGCTCAGGGCACTCCCCTGGGCTCCTACTTTTTTTAAGTCCTTTTAAACTTATGTATGGTAGGCCATTCTTACTCCACAATCTTCCTATCCCACAGAGTCTCCCTCCTCTTGCTGACTACGTCCCAATCCTCTCCTTCCTCCACCACTTGTTGCGACAACATGCTGATCTCTGCCTTCCTCAACCTTCTGAAGGGACCAAGCCAGATCCTCCCATATCCCCAGGGGATCTAATTTATCTCCACAGGACTACAACCAAGATGGAGTGGCCCCTACCTGGTCTTTTTGGCAACCCCAACCTCAATCAAAGTTTCTGGACTTCCATCCTGGTTTCACATCATGCAAGCCCTCCCAACCCTGAATCTAACCATCCTGAGTAGTCATCTCATCTTCTGTCACCCACTCATCTCCGTCTCACCAAGGCCTCATAGCCGCAACTCTCACG
>PVJX010044569.1:0-13125 GCA_004027295.1 Dolichotis patagonum
TTTGTGATAATAAATACTAGATTATTAGAATCTCAGCAGACAAAATATAGAAAGCTTAGTATAAAATGAAGAAAGCTTACTCATATAAATATGAAAGAGCAGAAAACTCATGATACTTAGACACATTTGACAATCTTTCTTTCTTTCTTTCTTTCTTCCCACTTGGTACTGAGGATACTGAACTTAGGGCCTGCACACTAAGCTATGTCTCCACCCCTTTTTTAATTTGTAATTTTGAGACAAGAGTCTTAAGTCACTAAGTTGCTGAAGCTTGGCTGGAACTTGGGATCTTCCTGCCTCAGCCTCCCAGAATGCTGAGTTTACAGGCATGTACCACCATGCCTGGCCCCAAATTTGTATACTTGATGACAGGGAAGATCCACATAACAGTAAGTTTCCCTTTGTCACAATAAAGAATATTTACTTTAAACCAGAGCCAATATTATTTTTAATGAAGAAATTTTAGGGCTGGAAGTATAGCTCGATGGCAGATCACTTGCATGAGCCCTGGGTTAGATTTCTCCAGCACAAAGGAAAAGGAAGAGGAAGGGAAAGGGGAAGGAAAAAAGGTAAAGAAAAAAGAATAGAAAGAAAAGGAAAACAAATTCTAGAAGTATGGTATTTAAAGTGGAATAAATTAAGAATATTCCCATTAATATGTCCATGTAATATAATTTAAGAGGTTCTAGCAGCTATCATAGGACAAAGAAAAGTAAAGAAAAAATAAAAATTTAAGAATATCACTCTTGGAGCCAAACATGATGGTGCACGCCTATAATCCCAGCATTAGGGAGGCTGAGGCAGGAGAATCACCATGAGTCTGAGTTCAAGGCCAGCCTACATAGCAAGACTGTCTCAAAAAAAAAAAAAAAAAGTAGCTCAACGCTTTAAGCTATATCACAAAAAAGAAAAGGATAAATTATCTTACACTAAAATAAGTTTGAAGAAAATGGAATGGTATCATTGCCTCAGTTACAGGATACAGAGAAAAATTCGTTTCTTGTCCACTGAAGCAACAAAAGTCATTTTCAATAACAAAGTCTGATTCATTCACTCAATATTTACCGAGCACCTCCTATGTGCTAGGCACTGAGGACATGGCAGTAAAAATATCAAGTCCCTGTCTCTTGAAGTGTTTTATTGTAGTGGAGGAGATAGATCATAAACAAATAAAATATATTTTGCCAGCTGGGATGTGCTGTAATAACGGGAGGGGGGAGCAGGTGATTTAAGGGAGGCGGGGATATTTTACACAGGTGGTCAAGGGCAGCTCTTGAGGAAGGGTATTTGGTCAGAGAACTGTGGAGATACACAGCTGCAGGGCGATAATTCTGAGCTGAATAAAAATTACAAATGTCTGCCAAATAATTTACATACATACATTTGTAATGGAATAAAATAGAGGGATAATCAATTATATATAAGTAGCTGGTGGGATTTTTTGAAAGATCCAATTAACAAATGATTTAAAAACAGGAATAGAAAATTTATTCCACAAGACACATTCTTGAAGAGGGATCAACCTCACTAATAATAAAGAAATACAAGATAAGCGATTACCAGTCCGCTTTTCATTGGGTGTCTGCAGCGTTGATGGTGTTGCTATAAATTGTGAGGAGCTTTCTGCAGAGTGACTTGGCAATTCCAGCTACAAACAGTTACACCTCTTGACAGGACAATATATATCACAGGATAAGTCAAAGTAGCTTGTTAAAACACAGTGTGTCCTAGTTAAAATCTTAAGCAATTTAAATTACTACTAATTTTAGGAATGGCTAGAAAATAGTATATTAACTAGGTGAAAAAGTTGATCTTCATAAAAAGCAATAGGCAGAATTTCAATGAAAGGAGTATATGACTAATAAGGATTAATAAGTTAAAAAAGTAAATTTCAAAAAATGTATGTATGATAGTATTTTATTTCTACACCAGGACAGGGGGTACCCCAGTTTGGGCATAGTTGTTTAAAGGTATTATTAGTGTAGCTATTGATAGATGTTGATAGATTTTGCTATCTACATCCTTCCAACTCCTGGGACCCAGAGAACCAACTTGTCTCTCTCTCTAACTTGTGCATTCTCTTCCTCATTCCAGAGATAAACCTCCCATTCCCTTTTCCACGTGCTCTGAGCCCTCTCCAATCCCAAGAGTCCACAACCACCCCAGCCTCCCTCCCAGCCCCCAGCCAGTCTTTCTGTCTCCTGTTCTACACAGGCAGATGCTCCTTCAGATCATCAGTTAATAGGTCACTCTGCCCACCTCCCAAACTCCTCCCCCAGCCACAACTGATAAAAGTAGCCCCGCTTCTATGTTCTCATTTGAGAGCCTCTGTACCCCCTCTCCCATGCCCACATTAAAGGCCTCCTCCTTTGTCTCCTTATCTCTCTTATTTTCTGTGTGCTACTTCAGATTGAGTGCCAAAAATACTTAATTGGATGTTTGTATGAAACTCTTATTACACAATTGATTGCATGTGGAATTTTAAAAGCAAATTTGATGTAGGATTCATTAATTGGAAGACAATTTCACATAGCAACTAGAGAATGAGCTTCGCAGTTAGATGCTTGAGTTCTTCTGGCTCCTCTAACTTACTATCTTTGTGACAGTAAGTTCCTTAACTTTGTGATAGTAAGTTCCTTAACTTCAGGACTCAGATTTCTCATCTGTAAAATGGGAATAATACCAACTATGTCGACCTGATGTAGGGATTAAATAGCTGATGTTTTAAAGGGTCACAATGCCAGTAGGATGGTGATTGTCAGATAGATAGGAAGAAAGCCAGAAGGAAAAAGAAAAGGCAGAAAGTAAAAGAGGAAGGAAGGGAAGAATAAGAATCTAGAATAAACTTTTAAATATCTAATATAGGGGATTTAGCTCAGTGGCTTAAGCGCCTGCCTGGCAAGTGCAAGGTCATGAGTTCGATCCCTGGTGCAAAAAAAAAAAAAAAAATCTAATATAGATTTAATTCCTATTAAATAAAGTACTAAGATGATTCTATGCCTTGCAGGACCTCTAAAGTAATCTTCCCACTGGTGATGCCATCCAATAAACTAAACCTAGGGAAGAACTGGGGGAGGGACAACACAAAGCTTACTCATAATTTTTATTGCAATAAAAAAGGAGATTGTCAATTAAAGATGAGGATATTTTGATGTATGATGAAGTTCACAAAAGGCTAAATTGAAAGTAAAAATTATTTTAACTACATGCAAAGGAAAATTTTATTATGGAGTAAAATAGGATAGCAATCAACCAATGAATTAAAAATATTAAGTACATATTATCGATTATAATGATAAATAACAGAACTGGTTTCTGTAGGCTGCAGAAGCTGCCCCTGGAAACTTCTCAAAAAATAACTTTCAGGGTTGGGAATATAGCTCAGTGGTAGAATGCTTGCCTTAGCATGCACCGCGTCCTGAGTTACATTTCTAGTACTGCAAAAAACAAAAAAACAAAAAACACGCCCCCAAATCCTGAATATTTTGTCCTGTGGAGAATGGAGACTACAAATATTCTGTGATGGGGCCAGACCTTTTTATATTTCTAATTATTATATAATTTTAATTATTTAGAAGATCTATTGCTTAAACAAATGAAAGGATACATGCTAAAGTAAAATAGAACTGTGTTCTGGGAAGTCTTTAAAGGAGTGTAGTAGGATGGAAACAGGTATGTTGTAGAATTCTGAGATACAGAAACAAAAGCATATAAAGGAATCGGGACATATTAGTTGCTCAGTAAATGATCATTATTGCCACTAATAATTCGTTTCCAATTGTGGATTAAAGAAACAAGTCTCTCAAAAAATAACTTACATGAAACAGCTTAATCAGTTGCGTATTGTTATTCAAAGCCGGCTTTCTTCTTTCCTAGGGAAGTGGGAGTCAAGGGAAACAAAGGAACGTAAGTGATCTCTAGGAGAGCCACAAACCTGCAATGTTTGCTTTAGCCCCTAGGCCCTGCATTTCTCACATTCCAGAGCCTCCAGGTCCAAGTGCCAGGACTCTGGATCTTCTGTGCTCTCCAGTGAAGCATTATCTGACCTCTAGGGTTACCGTATGGTGTCTCTCAAAAGAACACTACCCAGACACTTGTTAGAGGTGGAAATCTAGGAGCCCTGCACCACCCCACGGAATCATAAACTGGGGAGGAGACACAGTGCTCTGTAACTTGCTGGGCTCCTGAATAATTCTAACACGTGCCCAAAGTTAAGAACAATTGCATTGTTGAGAAGCCAGTCCTAGACACAAAATGGAGTTTAACAAAGATGCTTCTTGAAATAAGGATTCTTCTTTATAACGATAAGAAAGAATATTGGCTCAAACTTCAGGGGGCATTTTTCAGGAATCTTTTCTATATGAATAAGTGCCAAGATACATGATAGATAGATGATGATAGATAGATAGATAGATAAGACGAAAGGATGAAGATTTTTTTTTAAAAGGAGGAGAGAATAAAGAAAGGATAGAAACAAAGAAATTACTAGTCAGAAATAGAGAAGGAAAACAGTAATGTAAAATGCAGAGGGCTGAACATGGTGGCACACACCTGTAATCCCAACACTTGGAGGATAAAGCAAGATGATTTCAATTTCAAGCCCATCCTAGGCAATTTAGCACTTTAAAATAGCACATAACACTGTCTCAGAAAAAAAAAAAAAAAGACTGGGCATGCAGCGCATTGCAAAAGCCATGGGTTCAATGCTAAGTATGAGGCAGGGAGAATGCGAAGAATAAAAGCAGACGCCCCTCAGTAGTGAACACACAGGTCGCTATTACCCCTAAATACCGTTTAGTAGAAAAGCCTAAAATTTCTTACAACACAATCATGACAGAATAATCCATCTAATTTCGCAATTGTCCTAACTAGTTACTGATCAAGTCTGGTCACTCAGATCTTTTCCTTCTCCTGTGTTTCATTCTCTGCTGAAATACAAGCAAGGTCCTCACCCACCAATGCTTCAGAAGCACTGATCATAAATCAAATCTCACGACGTCAAGGGCTTAAGTCACTTCAGCTTCTTTCCTTGCTCTTTTCCATATAGTGAATGCCCTGAATCATTACATCACAAAAAAAAACCTTGAAAACTCATTGACACACTTTACTTTTTAGTGCAGTTTTAGATTTACAGAATAATTGAGCATCTAGAACATACATTTCCATACACTCATCTTCTTCCCACATTCGCTTTCCATCTCCTCAGTTTTCTTTATTAACATTTTATATATGACAATCAATGATACAATACTGATACAATATTATTAATATAGTCCATAGTATATGTTAAGGCTCATTCTTGGCTATACAGAGCTATAGATTTTGACAAATGCATAATAACATGTATCCACAATTACATTTTCATACAGAATAGTTTCACTGTTTTAGAAAACCCCTCAGTATTAGATTGGTTTTTAATTTCTTTTTAAAATGTTAAGAATTACAAAAATAACTCAAATTGTTATGACTAAAAATGCCTGCGGGTGCTGTTTTATTACTCTTTCCATTATGATCACTATTATAAATGAGAAAATGAATCTAATACATAGATAGCAAAAATCATAACATTTTAAATATATGAAGGATTGTGTAATTTAGCAAATCTCAAATTCTTCAAAGCTCTGTCCTTTAGCTTCTTTTGCCACTAATCTACTAACTCTGCTGCAGAGAAATAGATGAAGAAAAAACAAAACAAATTTTTATTCTAAATAATCCTCCTAAGTTCAATTTAATCGAACATGGGTTCCTTTTATGGCCTATTTGCATTAGGAACATAATTACTAGCTAGCGTCTAATTTGAGAATGTTAATTATGAATGAAAAATGCAATATTCTAAGGACCGAAGGGAATTCACTAGGGCTTTATTCCAGGAACATTTGTAGGATTTATTTAGGACTATGAAGTTGATAAATAATTTCTGTACATTGTTTCTTCTCAAAGACCATGGCACAATGGAAAAAAATTAAACAATGACCTTCTTAAATATTCTGTCCTTAGATTTACTACTATTAAAAATAAAAATCAATTTAATCTAATCTGATAAAGCCATTTAAATCTAGATCTGATAAAGAGGATAGAGACTTCAACTTTTTGATACTGTCACTCTAGGTCCTTTAAACATGAAGGACTTACTTTACGATGCATTTATAGTCCTTCTTATACCTTGACAATACTGCTATCATGATTCTTCTCTTTGTTTTAAAGAGGATAATAGCAGACTTTATTTTAATTTACTCCTATTTTTTAAGGTATATCTACTTTATATTCCTCAGCCTCTTAAAAGTTATCTTAGTCTCAGCCTTCACTTAAATCACCAGACCTATTTGGCACAGACTATATGAACACCTACTTGCAAAGTCTTCAGAAAACTGCTATTTTAAATTTACTTTCTGAAAGATTCATTGTATAACTTAAATTGAATATAATTTCTGGCCCTTTACAATGAATCATTATTATGTCTTTGCACAATTAGCTGGGAAGATGCTTTCCAAAGGTGATGATTCTTCCTAAACTTCTTTTCCTTAAACAGCAATATGTGAAAAGTATTTGAAAACAGAAAGATCTGGTGAAAATTAAGATTCACATTTATATTTTAGTATGTCAAAATATAAATATGTTTATATTTAGCATGGTTAAGAAAATATTGGTTTTGATTATGATTAATTTTAAAAATCAGGAGTACTAAAATGAAGCTTTTTAAAAATCCAAATATTTTATTTCTTTTTTGAAGTACATAGTAGGAATTGCATCCAAAGCCTTCTCATTAAGCTATCTCCCCAGCCTATTTATTTATTCATTTATTTATTTATTTATTTATTTGAGACAGGGTCTCACTAAGTTGCTAAATTGCCAGGCTGGGCTTAAACTTGAAATTCTCCACAGTCTCCTAAGAGTGACAGGCATGCATCACCGTGTCTAGCCCAGATACATTTCTGAAAGTTGAATTATCCGAAAACCTGACTGTTAGCCTCCTGATCTACTCTAATAAGACACATAAGGTATTGCCTACAAGATTCCTGAGAGCCCCTCTCCCCTGCTCAAGGTGGTAGAGATGGCAGTGAGAAAACCAGTGGAGGTTGGCAGCCTCTAATCCATCCAATCCAGGATTTATCCACAGCTCTCTGTGAGACTATCATAAAATAAGCCCTATTTACTTCAACCTCTGAACCTCATTCAGCTTCTCTCAGTCTCCACCTAGAAAGGACTGAGGGGCAGGAGGGTTAGGGATGCCAGCAGCCTCACTGACTGACTGGTGAGATACACTATAAACAAACAGATTATATGTTATTACATACCATTCGCTTTTATAGCTTTTACAGGTTGGTGACCTGTAAATAAATAACTTAATAATCATAATCAATAATAAACTGGTCTTGCTAAACATGATTCATTATTATCTACAAACCATTTAGGAAATAACTAGTTATCTCATACCTATTCATTCTTTTATAAATATTTGTGTTATACTGGCAAATTTTTGAAATGCTCTGTTTGTTTTTACAGGAGCATGAGAACTGATTCAGACACTTCAGGTATGGAACAAATTCCACTACATGTTTTATTATGAGCGTTGGTTGTCCCAGTCACCTCTGGAGTAGATAAGAGCAAAGGAATACAGCTAGACTTTTTTTTTGCACTCTTTTCCTTGGCTCTTCTCCTTTCCGAGAGCCCGACAGTGGAGAAACTCTTCCTTGAAGCCTGTCCTCGCGCTGTCTTCCGAGTGACAGGCATTGCTTAAGGTTTCTTTTTCTATGCTGCTACTGTTCAACTTTCTAGTTCCCTGAATCTAACTCATCATTCCCAAACCAAGGCTCGTTCTGCAGACAGACTCCAAACTACAATAGTAATAAGACCTCCCATGCCTGCTGATGGGTAAGGGGATTGTCCACAACTAAATGTTTGCAAAATTAAGATGATTTAGCTCTTTTCTTCTTCCTTATATCTTTATAAGGAAACTCTCACGTGATGGTATTTCATATTGGGGTGGGGAGTGAAACACAGTTTTTCTGTATAGACTCCCAGGTCAAAGAATCTTTAACTTGTCACAGCAAACATTTACACAGAGGCTTGTGTAGGGATCTTTCCCTTTGCAGTTACTTTCTAACCTGGGCGGTGGACTGGGCCTCAGGTTTAGTCATGCACTTATTTATGTAGATTCTTTTAATATTATATAAGAAACACAGAGGGATTTAACTCAGTTCAAATGAAGAGCAAAAAATACTACCACTTCAAACTGGGCATAGTGGTGCACACCTCTAATCCTACCTCTCAGGCTGCTGAGGCAGGAGAATCACCGTGAGTTTAAGACTACACAGTTCAAAGCCAGCCTCCACTACAAGATGAGACTGTCTCAAAAAACAAAAACAGACTACTACTTCAAAAAAGGTATTTGACAGTATTTATAGGCACATTTATAGGAATCAGTCCTACAAAAGAGACAGGTTTTTATAAAATAAGACAGGTTTTTATAAAATATAGACATCTTTAGGTCTCCCTAGTCATCACTGGTATCCAAAACTACCAGGTGAACTTCACCATACTGTGATGCCTATATTGCAATCTACAGAATCAAAACCAAGAACACTGTGGGAAATGCTATTGTAGTTTATAAGGAAAATGCAAAATTGCCTTTCCAGTTTATAGAATTTTTATCTATTAACTTCTACTCTAAATTGTATTTCACAAAGAAATCAAACTAAATATTTAGAGATGTCCAGTACAGGCAAATATTTTCCTCCTATTTGCTACAGGCAAGGATAATCTGATGGCACCCTTCTTACTAGTATTCTAATTAGTATAGTTCATGTACATTCTGAGAATTCATTTATTCAGCGTGGGTTTTGAAATTAACATAGGGCACTGATACCATTATTTTTACCTATGTGTAACTAATTCTTTCACCTATCATCTGACACACACCCAATTTTTAGGAACACCTTGATGATTTAGTGGTAAAGCCAATGCTTTCACAAATATCATAAATCACCATATTATTTAATAGTGTAAGTTATTGTTATTTACTAACATAAATGATTATGTAAGCTTCAGGAGAAAAGTGGAGAGTGCATTAGCATAGAAAGAGAAATCAAGAGAAGCTTTAAAGAGACAAATTTGAGTTAGAAAAGAGGACATGAGGATATCTTGGATAAAGGACATGGTGTAATTCAGATCAAAGAAATGGACAGGTCAGTTTAGGAGTCTCGGTGGATGCAACCGGAAATCAAGGCAGGAACCCAGTTATGAAAATTTGAATCTCATTTAGAAATTTGGATACAGTGTTGGGAAGCTGAGAAGGAGCTGCTGAGAGAGAGGGAAAGGAAAAACTTGAACTACATAGTGAGACCCTGTCACAAACAAACAAACAAATAGATTGAAAGAAGGGCATGATCACAGAGTGGACAAGTTATCGATGGTTGGCTTATGGAGACAAGAGAAAAAAACTGGGAAGAATAGTTTGGGAGACAACTTGGGGAAAGGAATTGGAGGAAGTTTGGAAAGGAAAGACGAAGAATTCAGCTGTAGAACACTAGAGCTAGAAAAGCCCCAGGTTTGTGTCCTAGCTGCACCTCCTGCGTCTCATGAACAGTTTATCTTGTCTGTCGGGCCTCAGTTTCCTTGACTGTAAAATGTGTGTGCACATGGTGGGGCATTGGGACAGGAAGTGTGTGACTAATTGTCACAAGGCTTTTTGGCAGTTAGGAGCTGATATCCTTGTGGTCCTGGGTGCCTATCTTTGTGAAGCTAGCAGGCAGCTTGACATAGAGCTCTGGAAACCAGGAAAAATAGAGCAAATTACTAGCAAAATCCTACTTTGAGTTTGTTAGATCACAAAGAAAATACAATATACAAAATTGGCAAAGAAAGAAAAAAAATTGGCACAGTTTCCCAAGAAGTATTAACCATTATCTCTGTTTGTTTTCTTTCATGTCTTTTTCTACTTTCTACCTTTCTCTCTCATGTCTTTCCTTTTTTTTTCTTTTTTCTTACTTAGGCTTGAATAGTTTTTCAGTTCTCCCCTTGATTAGCATTTCTTTTCCCCACTTCACCCTCTTCTGAATCACTTTTCCCCCTTCGATGCACTCTTATTAACCCATAATGCTCTTCACACCAAGAAAAACAAAGATTAGCCAAATCTTAATCCCTCATCTCATTAAATTTAATCTAAGCATAGACTACAAGTGAGTCTGTAATTCCAATTTCTACTTTAGATAGAAGCTAAACTAATAACTGCTCCTCCACTGATAAAAACCAGTCCCTGGCATTATTCAGCTCCTCTGACTGGCACTGGCATTCACCCAGCTCCTGCACCACGCTGGTTGGGAGCATGAGCTCTAAATTCACCTCTCTCGCCTCTCAGCAGCTTCAGTTATGTTTTCTTCTGTCTGCGTAAGGTTCTGAAAACATGGCACTTCAAAATAGTTCTTATGGCCATGAACCACGGGCAGATCCCAGGCTGAGCTTAACTCTCTGGATCTGAGTTCATCTCTCTTCTTTTTTGACTTTTAATTTCTTACCTTTCTAAGCTTTATTCTCCTTAATTTTTCCATTTATTTATAGGAAGCACAAGTGATAGGCTTACCTATGATACTGTGTATTTTTCCAAGATGGAAAGAAATGAAACAGAGGATAAAGGCTTAGTGGGTGGAGGAGAAGATTGCTTATGAAATATTGAGAGTTTGATTCTTTCCCCTAGCTTTCTTTTCCACTTTCCTCTTAAATATTATAAATCAAATTCCTTGGACTCCTAAGCAGCCAGGTTCACTCTTTTTTATGAAACTGAGGCTAAAAAGAAAGAAAGGGAAGCCCCTAAAAGGAAATAAGTTTATAAACTCTAACAGTGAGCTCTGCCAGAAAAGATAAAGACATTTTTGATGATATGGTTTGAACATAATTTGAATTCAAGACCCAAATTAAATTCTTTCTCCTGTGCCTTTTTCTTTCCTGCTTCTGTACCCCACTTTATTTCTCATTTCTTCTCTCCCTACCTCTAATGATAGCTCTTCATCTTTCCCTTTTCCCCTCTGGCTTTCCTCTACACTCACATCAAATCCTCTTCTAATTTCTGAACCTTCTGCCTCATCTATCTCCTCCTTTCTCAGGGGAAAGAATGTGAGGAAAGGAAAGCAAACAGAAAAAGACAAAATCAGTGGAAAAACATGTATGACAATGTAAGGGTAAGTAGATTTTAAAAATTATAAGCCTCACACCGGGCAAGATGGCACACACCTGTAATGCAAGCATTTAGGAAACTGAGGCAGGAGGATTGCTGTGAGTTTGAGGCAGCCTGGGGTGCAGAGTGAGAGCCTATCTCAAAAAGAAAGAAGAAAGAAAGACAAAAAAGAAAAGAAAGAATATATATGCCCTTTTATAGATTTAATAAGGGTTATGACACTTAGAAATTGTTGATTAGTTGATTCTTTTATTTTTTTATTTTAAAGAGGATAAAACAGAATAAAACCAGTCAAAACAAACCAGTGTAAAAGATACAGGACTTCAAAACATTACAAAATCAACAGTAGTTACCCTAATGCTTGCAAAACAACTGCAGATAACTTCGGACATAGTAAAAATCAAACAGAACAGAATAGAATAAAAACAAAAACAAAACAATGAATGCATTAAAGGACTTCAAAAGAAGCCTATAGTAAATCCAAAATTGCTACCATAATATATCTTGCTATCTTTGAAATAGCTGCTCCTGCCATTGGATTTGACATAATCAAACAAAAGTAAAAGAATAAAGCCCAATCCAACAAAACAATGGAAATAATATAGGACTTCCAAAACAAGACCATAGGGAATCAACAATGGCTACCACCCTCAGAAAGAGACCCCCTCCTAGATGCCACACTGTACCACTGTCCTCTGCACCTATGATCAGGCCACTGGCCCTAGACCTGCAATGTTAGTGAAACACCAAGGCACCACAGGCATCCAACTGCATTTCACCTCCATAGCTATCATCACAGCCTGTGTTTCTCCAGATAAGCTGGTCGCTTACTGCAGAGTGGGGGTCGACTCTATGTTTGCTAACCCATGTGCCCAAAGGGACTGAGGTCTATCTGTTCAGTCCGGCGATGGCCCACACATGGTGCTGGCTCCCAGACTGGGCTTGCTTGTTCAATCAGTTGACCCTTTTAACATGAATCTAAATACTTCTAATATCCTACAGAAGATTGGGACACAGTATTAAAGGCTTTGTTGTGGTTTCTGCTATTGGATCCATGATGGATCAAAAGTAACAGCTGCATGAGGAAGTGCCTCTGGTGAGGCAATGGAAGAGCGTTACATGCTGCTGCTACTATAGTGACCCCTCTCATCCTCGGACCTAAACCTCTTTACTCCCTCACCATGGGATTTTCCAACCTGCCTTCTTAGACTCACTAATCCAGCCAAGACCTCTGCCTTTCTTATCAATTACACAAATATTTTTAGATTCTCAAAAGGTCTGTCACACACAGTTGTGCAGCTTGTATACTTCATTGTGAAGGGTGCACCATTCACATTAAGCTTATGTACAATCCATAACCTGCACAGCTGTGTATGGGTCCCATGAGCTACTGTATTTAAAGTTACTACTTTGAAACACCAGATGTGCTATGAGGCATGAGGTGTAAAACTCGTCTACACCAACATCAACACCCAGGACCACAGAAAGAGGGATGCAGTGCCACTGTAGAGCCATCGGCTCTGTTGCTGCTTCTTTTGCTGCCTCCCCCGTCATAGCTCATGGTGAGTGTGTCGGTGTCTGTGTCCACATCTGAGTGTGAATGTTTGTGTGTGAAGCACTCAGTATGCGAGCACCAAGTTTGCAGAATTGAAGGGAAGGTTGGTGAACCCAGGGTGGCCATGGCAGGAACCACTTACCCACCTTATGATTATGATTCTGCTGATAAAAGAGCGATGGCCACTCTTTTTTTTTTAAATTTATTTAAAAGAGAATAAAACAAAAGGGGGCAGTACAGAGCAGATCAGAAGAGGACAACATAGGCAACACAGTACTTTACATTAAGTCAACTGGACATCAACAGTATCTAACACCATATCTCTTACTCTGCTATAGTTGAGCATAGTTGCAATTACAATAATATCAAACATAACACAATAGTATAAAGCCATGCATAT
>PVJX010044570.1:0-13122 GCA_004027295.1 Dolichotis patagonum
GAGGAAAGCCCATTAGAATCACAGCAGACTTTTCACTACAAACCCTCAAGTCAAGATGTGCTTGGAATGAGATATTTCAAGCCCTGAAAGAAAATGGCTTTCAACCCAGACTGATGGACCCAGCAAAATTTCATTCAAATTTAATGGAGAAACAAGATACTTCCATGACAAAGAACAACTGAAGAAATACATATCCACAAAACCAACCCTAGAAAGAGTGTTGAAAGACATACTAGACAGAGATAAAAATGGCCACAATCCTCAGAACAACAGAAAGAAACCACTAGGTAGGACAAGCAATTAAATAAGGGGGAAAAGCAGAAAGCAAACTATTGGAACACAACATGGCAAAGTTGAACCAGTACATATCAGTGATATCCATAAATGTAAATGGCCTCAATTCAACTATCAAAAGAACTAGGTTGACAGAATGGATCAAGAAACATGATCCCACAATATTCTATATACAAGAAACACATTTGACCCAAAAGGAAACTCATAGATTAAAAGTTAAAGGATGGAGAACAGTATTCCATGCAACAGGAACCCAGAAAAAAGCAGAGGTAACTATTCTATTTGCAGACAAGGTGAACTTCCAACCTAAAATGATTAAGAGAGCCAAAGAAAGTTACTACATACTCGTAAGTGGAAAAATTCAAGAGGGAGAACTAACAATTATAAATATATATGCACCAAACACAGGAGCACCCAACTATGTAAGATAGATACTAATGGACATGATAACCAAATACTCAAGAATGTAATTATTACAGGGGACCTTAACAGCCCATTGTCACAAAGAGATAGATCAACTAGACAAAAAGTCAGCAAAGAAATAATAGAACGGAATCATACCTGTGAGCAACTGGACTTAGTAGATGTTTACAGAGTGTTCCACCCAACCACATCAGAATACACATTCTTTTCAGCTGTGCATGGGACATTCTCCAAAATAGATCATATATATTCCCATAAAATATTCTTAAGTAAATGCAAAGGTATTAAAATTATCCCATGCATATCTGACCATAGTGCACTGAAATTGGAAATTAATGGCAAAATAATTGCAAAACCTGCATGCATACATGGAAATTAAGTAACAACCTTTTGAACAAACAGTGGGCTACAGATGAAATTAAGGAAGAAATAAAGCAATACTTACAATTTAATGAAAATGCAGAAACAACCTATTGTAATCTGTGGGATGCAATGAAAGTGGTCTTAAGAGGGAAATATATAGCAATAAATAGTCATATCAAGAAAACAGAATGAGCACAAATAAACAACCTAATGCTTCCTCTCAAGCTTCTAGAAAAAGAAGAGCAAGTTAAACCCAAAGCTCATAGAAGAGAGGAAATAGTAAAGATGAGAACAGAAATCAATGCAATTGAAACTAAAAAAACAATACAAAGAATTAATGAATCAAAAAGCTGGTTTGTTGAGAGAATAAAAAATTGACAAATCTCTAGCTAACCTTATAAAGAAAAAGAAAGAAAAAACCCAAATCCACACAATAAGGACTGAAAAGGGGGAAATTACTACAGATCCCATGGAAATTCAAAAGATCATGAACACTTACTTTGAAAATCTCTATTTACATAGAGAGGAAAACACAGAGGAAGTGGACAGATTTCTACAAACATATGAACTAGCAAATCTCAACCAAGAAGATACAGCAATTTTGAATAATCCAATATCAGCTATTGAAATTGAAAACATAATAAAAAACTTACCAACAAAGAAAAGCCAGGTCCTGATGTATTCATGGCTGAATTATACAAGAAATTTAGAGAAGATTTGATGCCAATACTCCTTAAACTCTTCAATGAAATTGAAAAGAAAGCAATCCTCCCTAAATCATTCCGGGAGGCAAGCATTACTCGCATACCAAAACCAGAGAAAGACCCAACCAAAAAGGAGAACTATAGGCCAATCTCACTAATGAACACTGATGCAAAGATTCTCAATAAAATACTGGCAAATAGAATGCAGCAAATCATTAAGAAGATTATACATCATGACCAAGTGGGGTTCATTCCAGGCATGCAGGGATAGTTTAACATATGCAAATCAATAAATGTGATACACCATATCAACAGAGCCAAAAACAAAAACCACATGGTCATCTCAATAGATGCAGAAAAAGCTTTTAATAAAGTCCAACACATGTTCATGATAAAAACCCTTCAGAAACTCAGAATAAATAGTGTCTACCACAACATTATAAAGGCCATCTATGACAAACCAAGATCCAATATTATATACTAAATAGACAGAAACTAAAAGCATTCACTTTAAAATCAGGAACAAGACAGGGATGTTCACTATCACCAGTCCTTTTCAGTATAGTTCTGGAAACACTAGCCAGGGCAGTCAGACAAGAGAGAGAAATAAAAGGAAAAAAGACAGGAAAGGAAGAAGTTAAGTTATCACTATTTGCAGATGACATGATACTCTGTATAGAGGACCGAAAAAACTCCATTAAAAGACTACTAGAGGTAATAAACAAATTCAGCAGTGTAGCTGGCTGTAAAGTCAGTGCTCAAAAAACAATAGCATTCCTGTACACAAACAAGAAACTTACCAAGAGAGAAATAATGGAAATATTACCCTTCACAATAACATCTAAAAAAATGGAATACTTAGGAATCAACCTAAGTAAGAATGTAAAAAGCCTATATGCTGAAAATTATACTCTGCTAAAAAAGGAGATTGAAGAGGATATTAGAAAATGGAAGGATATTCCTTGCTCTTGGCTAGGAAGAACCAACATTGTGAAAATGGCCATACTTCCAAAACTGTTATACAGATTTAACACAATCGCAATCAAAATACCATTGACATACCTCACAGTTCTAGGGAAAACACTCCTAAAATTCATTTGGAAAGAGAAGAAACCTAGAATAGCAAAGGCAACTCTAGGCAATAAAGGCAAGGCAGTAGGCATCTCAATTCCTGACTTGAAACTATAATACAAAGCCACAGTGATAAAATCAGCATGGTACTGGCAAAGAAATAGACCTGAGGATCAAGGGAACAGATTAGAAGATGCAAGTATAAATACAAAGACACTCAGCCACCTGATATTTGACAAAGGGGCTAAACATGTTCACTGGACGCAGGATAGCCTCTTTAATAACTGGTGTTGGAAAATTGGCTCTCCACATGTAGAAGACTGAAACTAGTTCCATGCCTATCACCATGCACAAAACTAAAGTCTAAGTGGATCAAAGACCTAAATATTAAAATAGAAACACTAAATTTACTGGAAGATAAGGTAGGTAGAAGCCTTGGAGACATAGGGATAGGCAGATATTTCATGAACAAAATGCAAATTGCACAGGAAATGCTTCAGAGAATCAACAATGAGGATCTCATATTATTGAAAAGTTTCTGTACTTCAAAAGAAATCACCATCAGTGTGAAAAGAAAACCCACAGAATGGGAAAGAATTTTAGCCAGTAACCCCTGAGACAAAGGACTTATATCAAGAACATATAATGAATTGAAAAACATCAAGCCCCCAAATTCAAAGACCCTCTCCAAAAATGGGCATCTGAGATGAACACACAGGTCTCAGATAAAGATATACAAATGGCAAATAAATACATGAAGAAATGTTCACCATCACTGGTCATTTGAGAAATGCTAATTAAAACAACACTGAGATTTGATCTCACTGGAAAGAATAGCTGCCATCAAGAAATCAACTGATAACAGATGTTGGCGAGGCTACAGGGAAAAAGGAACACTGCTCCACTGTTGGTGGGAGTGGAGACTGGTGCAACCAGTATGGAAATCAGTATGGAGAATTCTCAGAAGACTAGGACTGGAAGCTCCATTCCACCCAGCTATTCCCCTCCTTGGTATTTTCCTAGAAAAACTGAAAAGGTCATATCACAGTGATATATGTGCACCCGTGTTCATAGCAGCACAATTTGTAATAGCTAAATCTTGGAAACAACCAAGATGCCCATCAACTGCAGAGTGGATGAAAAAGATGTGGTATTTTTATACAATGGAGTATTACTCAGCTATAAAAAAGGTGATCTTGAGGCCTTCATAGGGAAATGGAGACAACTTTAGACTATCCTCATGAGTGAAATAAAGAAGAAACTTATTTATAAATACTGCATTGTGTCTCTAGTGTAAAAAGTAATAAGAAATGTAGAGTAATAAAACCCAAAATGTGTAATAGCTAATGTAAAAAAGAGAGGAAAAGAAAGTGCTCTAAAGGATATAATTGCATGCATGTTTAAGTGTGTAAGATGAATGAATATATCACTGTTTTTGTTAGATCATGGAGCAGAACTGTTAACAGTCTCATTGTTTGAATGTGTAGTTTGTATAACTTTGTGACTTGAACAACTCTTTCCAAGATGACAGTATGTAAGTTATCAAACAATGATTTCTTAGTGTTTTTTGTTCTTTTCTTTTTTCCCTTGGAATTTTGTATTGTTGCTACCCTTTTTTCTGTTTTGCTTTGTTTTGTTTTCTCTTTAAATAAAATTTTAAAAAAGTTGTGGTATTTTTATACAATGGAGTACTACTCAGCTATAAAGAATGATCACATTGAGATATTTATAAATAAATGGACACAACTTGAGACCATACTCATAAGCAAAATAAACCAAACTTACATGTGTAAATACCATATAGTCTGCCTAGTGTGAGAATTGGTAAGAGTACATAAGATTTTAGGGTAATCATGATTCTCCATTACACAGCTTCGAAGTCTTTTAATGTTTTCATTCATCAGTTGGAATGGTTTTATTCTATTTTGTTTGATTTTATTATGTGTGATGGTATGAACAGCTGTTTTAAAGAAAACAAAACATTGTGTCAGCCATTGCAGATTTAATATCATCTTGCTTTGAAGTCCTACCATGCTTTTATTCTTCTATTACCATCAGTTCTGTCATGTTGTATCTTATTGGGATTTTAATATATGTGATAATATAAACAATTTTTTAATGGGAAATGAGATATTATAGTAGCCATTGATCTTTTTCTGTTAGTTGGTTCAGAATGTCCTGTAATTCTTTCATTCTTTTGAATGGTTTTATACTATTTTGTTATGTTTGATATTATTGTATTTGAAACTATGCTCAACTATAGCAAAGAAAGAGATATTATGGTAGCTACTGTCAATATCTGGTTGTCTTGTTGTAAAGTGCTGTGTTGCTTATGTTGTTCTGTTCTGATCTACTTTGTTCTGTCCTCTTTTGTTTTATTCTCTTTAAAATAAAAAAGATTTCTCTCTCAAAAAATGATGAGACTGTTCAAGAAAAGTTTTAATGTAAGTAATTGATACATGATTGGATCTCTTAAGGTTGATATAACTGGTAGATATTTATTCCTGGCCACTCTGTGACTGGGTCCAATCTTGTTAATCTGAGTGCTTCAATCAGGTAGATTAATACCCAAAAATGCAACCAAAGCTAAGTTCACCTCTCTAGGAAACAGACACTGAAAACATCTCCATACTAGCAACAGAATCTTTCCACTCTAATTGATTCTGAAGTCTCAGAACACATGTACACATGCACACACACACTATACACACACACACATGATGATGATGATAGAAAAATGATAAAAAGCAACAAAAACAAGCCCCAAAACTTCTAATTATTCTCAAAACTATCCAATGGGCATCTATAAGGAGGAAATAAAAGACAAAATGGTTGAATTATATTAACCAATAAAAGAAGAAACAGCAAACCCCAGAGTAGAAAGAGATTCAGGAGCTCAAAGATACTATACTGTGCTCAACTACACAGATAATGGACTTTATAAACCAAATGATCCATGAAGTTAAAGACACAAACAAAAAACTAGATGATGTATCTAAAACATAGAAGACATGAATGACCACTTTAGCAAAGAATTAGAGTCTCTTAAAATGTATCAAACAGAAATCCAGAAGGGAAAAACTCTGTTGAAAGTATAAGTAGCAGGAATGACCAATGTGAGAAGACAGTGTCAAAACTAGAATATAGGGTTGGTACGGGGTGACTGTATACTCACAGATACCTTAAGTAAACAAGAGTATAGGGAAATGGATCCATTGGCTTCTGGATGATGCAAAGAATTACCTCAGATTAATTGGAATTAGAAATTAAAATAGAACATGAGTGACAAAATCTATTTTAAAAAATCATAGCAGAAAATTTTCCAAGATGGGGAAAGTGTTCAACATACAGGTAAGTAAGGCATATAGAACCCCAAACAGACATGATCAGAAAATAACTTCCTCAAGATACATAGTTAAAATCCCAGAAGTCCAACATAAGGATATTTTAAAAACATATCAGGAAAAACAAATCACTTACAAAGGTAAACATATTAGAACTACTGAAGATTTCTCAACATAAAATTTGAATGCCAAGAGAGAATGGATGGAAATTCTTCAAGCCTTAAAATAGCTTTCATCCCAGTTTAATGTATCCTGCAAAAAACTATGTTGAGGGAGAAATTAGGATCTTTCATTACAGAGGATCTTAAAAAATTGTGACTACCCAGCCAGTACTACAAGAAATACTCAAGGATATGGCCCTGAAGCAAGGCCAGCAGATTGCTTTAGCTGCTGGTTTCAAATAGAAGCCTAAAGAGAATTCTTTGTGTGGTCTGATGGCCATTTCAGAACTTTGGAAATGGAATGGTCAATTCATCAGAAAGAAATAGCATGTGAGTATGGCGGACTTTGGGGGGCCTGCAGGGGAGAGACCCTGGCACATCAGGGCCTGCACTGTGCGGTTGACTCAGGGTGCTGGGAGAACAGGGAGCTCCACCCCTCTCTGGGGGGCAGCTGAGAGTGTGGCAGACTTTCGGTGGCCTGAAGGAGAGAGACCCTGGTGTGTTGGGACCTGCACTGTGCGTTTGACTCGGGGTGCTAGGAGAACAAGGAACTCCACCCCTCTCTGGGGTGCGGCTGTGAGTGTGGCTGACTTTCGGCAGCCTGAAGGAGAGAGACCCTGGTGTGTCGGGACCTGCACTGTGTGTTTGACTCGGGGTGCCAGGAGAACAAGGAACTCCTCCCCTCTCTGAGGGGTGGCTGTGATCCTGCTGGTGGGCGGGCTGAGAATCAGACATCTCATGTCGTCCTGTCCCATGTCCCCCCTCCTTAACAAGTGGGAGCCAGTTAATTACACGTTTTGTGAAAAGATTGGCTATGATATTTAGTATGAGCTCCCCATATGCAAAGATAAAGACAACCATTTGTAAGAAAACAAGAGACAATATGACACATAGTGAAGTTCCCTGGTTGTATAGCTTTGAAATTTATGCTTTCTTAAGTCCAAAAAAAAAAAAGAAAGAAATACTCAAGGATATACTAGACAAGCCAATGATGACATCAACACAAAAGAACCTACTGGAACAAATACAGTAATCAGGGTGGAGAGTTAAGAAAAATATTAACAAATTAGCACAAGAAAAACAACACAGTGATAGTCAATACCCTTCAGTAATAGCTCTCAATGTAAGTGGTCTCCATTCTCCAGTTAACAGATGCAGATTAGTAGAATATATAAAAAACCAAAATCCAATGGTATACTATATGCAGGAAACATAATGTTACAGAACCCCATGTATTAAAAATCAAAAATGGAAAAAATTTTTATGCAAAGGAAGCCTAAAAATAAGCAGGAGTAGCCATTCTATTTTCAGATAGATTAGACTTTGAGTCAAAACTGATTAAATGACACAAGATCACTACATACTAGTAAAGGTAACAATTCAACAGGAAGAGAGAACAATTTAAAATATATATCTACCAAATACCAGCATGTCCAACATCATAAAACAAATGCTACTGGACATAAAAAAATCCAATAAGCATCTACACATCTTGGTTACTTTTCTCTTGTTGCTGGAACAAAATACCTGACACCCAAAATTAAGGAAGGAAAGGTTTATTTAGCTTACAGTTTGTGGAGGTTTTAGTCCATAATCAGCTGGCTCCAAGGGAAGTGGCATGGTACATGGGCAACACTTCAAGTGGCAGAAGAGAGCATCATCAGCAAGAGCAAAAAGAATGGAGAACAAACCTCTTTTCCTTACTTATATTGCAAGCATGCTACACTCCTCAGGTGGATGCAGCACTCACACCATCTCTGTGTTCTCCTCTTGCACAGGCTGAGGATGTCAACAAAGTAAGGACTTTGGCCCCTGCTGAGTCACTTAGTTAAACTTCTGATCTTCTCAAATTAACATAATGGACAATATCCTAGAGAGGTAAGCTCATGTCCTCTACACCACAGTATAGAGAGCTGCTGAGTCACTGAGTTAAGCTTCTAGACTTCTCAAGTTGACACAATGTATCAACCATAACAACACAATTATAGTGGGGGACATGAATACTGCACTTTCAATAACACAGATGAGCCAGACCAAAAAACCAAACCAAACCAAAACAAAACAAAAAAACAACAAACAAAACCCCCCAAAAATATCAGAGTTGAACTATATCTCCAAACAAATGGACTTAATAGATATTTATAGATTGTACAGCCCAAAATAACAGCATAAACATTCTTCTTAACAGCATGTGGAACTTTCTACAAAATAGAACACATACTAAACCATACAGCTTACTTATATCAATACAAAAAAGAATTAAAATAATCCTAGCATTACTACCAGAGTGTATTGTAATGAAACTAAAATCAATGGCAAGAGAAACCACAGAAATCATGTAAACATGAAGATTAAACAATACACTCTTAAATAATTAATGGGACGTAGAAGAAATCAAATACTTCCTATAGTCAAAGATTAATGCCAAGACAACATATTTGAACCTATTGGACACAGTGAAAGCAATTGAAGAGGAAAATTTATTGTTATAAATGCCCATTTCAGAAAAACAGAGTGGTCCCAAATGAGTTACTTAACGATGCATCTCAAAGTCTGTGGTGGATTGATAACTGGTGGTCAACTTGTAATACCAACTGGACTGAATCAGCATGGTGCGGAGCATGGATGGCTCACCTGAGGACTGTTGCCAAGATAAAAAGGAGAACTGGAGAGGAAGAGTTAATGTTGTTGGTTTCTTGTTGCTATTGGTTCTCCTGGAGGAGCTTGTCAAGCTTTTAACCTGATATGAACTAGGCTGTCCTTACTGTCAGAGGAGCTCGGGACCTTGTTGTCACTGAGAATGACTGTGGTTCACTTTGGGAGAGATCTGGATTTTACTACTTCCTGACTCTGAAGGGGTGGGCTGTTTAATCTCCAGGAGAAGCTTGTCATGTTGGCTTCCTGATAGGAACTCAGCTGTGCTCATCATCAGAGGAGCTTGGGACCTCATTGTGACAGAGAATGGCTATAGTATTTTTCAGAGGAGCCCTTTTCCCTATTTGGAGCATTGCTTCTTGGCAGAATGGTCAACCTGTTGGCACAGATCCTTCATCCCACTGGCACAGACTTTCTAGCTTCCAACACTGGTCTTCGGGCCTTCCCAGCACAGATCTATGAAACAGACTTGCATGAGTCATTGTCATGGACTCTGTCTTCAGCTGGACTCAGGAAGGATGTTGCTGTGGGATCTCTCTGCTGGATTTTTTGGGATCTTAAGTGTATGAACAGATTTCCTCCACTTTTTGATTTTTGCTCTGACTGACTATTATAAAATAATATTACAAATCATGTGTCCTACATGTAATTGTTTCCCTTACAGATCCTGACTACAACAGGATCCTAGGAAAAGAACAATTCAAATGTAAAAATATCCCAAGGAAGGAAATTATAGCATCAGAACAGAAATTAATGAAATTGAGACTAAAAGAATTCAAAAACTTAGTAACTGCATTGGTTCTTTGAAAGGATAGAAAAAAATTTAGCAAACTTTAATGAAGAGGGGAACTAAAAAGCCTCAAAGAATACTTTTAGAAACAAAAAGAAGTGAAAGAACGATGGACACCCACTGAAGGATAGGGAATTTTAAGTAATTACTTTGAAAACCTACACTACAAGAAATTGGAAAACCTAGAAGAAATGGATGGATTTCTATATGCATATCAATTATCAAAACTAAACTAAAAAGTTATAAAAATACTGAACAGTCCAATGCAAGGTACTGAAATTGATGCAGCATTAAAAAACTTCCTGTCTGGCAAGTGCAAGGTCATGAGTTTAATCCTAGTACCAAAACCAAAACCAAAACCAAACCAAACCAAACCAAACCAAATAAAACCAAACCAAACCAAAACCTTCTATTATAGTTTGTGATTGGATTCCCCCCTCCCCAACCTTCATGCAGTCATGAAGGCAGCTGAGTCTAGTGTTTGTGACTGGTTCATTGTCTATCACTGGGATTGGTGGTGTAAGTGCTGCACTCACCCAGGGACAGGTAATTGGCATGCAATATAAGGGAGGGAAGGTGGCATGATTTTTCCCTTTTTGCCTTTTCAGTTTTATCACTTGCAGCTGACATGAACAACTGCCCCTCAGCCATGCCACCCTGCCTTGGAGCTAGCTGAGTGTGGACTGAAACCTCCAGAAGCTGTAAGCTAAATAAAATTTTCTTTGCTTCACTTTGGGCATCAGATATTTTGTCTCAGCAACAAGTGAAAAGTAACCATGACATCTTCCATCTGGGATAACTGAGGACCTAATGAATTCACTGCTGAATTGTGCAGGAACTCCAGGGAAGTTCTAATGCCAAAACTCCTCAAACACTTCAATGAAATCAAGTGGGAAGGAGTACTGCCAATCTCATTTCTAGAAGCTACCCTTATACCAGAATTACACAAGGACTTAACAAAAGAAAATTACAGGTTAATCTCTTTTATGAATATAAATGCAAAAATCTTCAACAAGATGCTGGCATACAGAATGAAACAAATCATTAGAAAGATCATACACTATGAGCAAGTTGGTGTCATCTCTAAAATGCAAGGATAGTTCAATATACACAAATCAATAAACACAATGTATCACAAAAATAGAAACAAGGACAAAATTCACATGGTCATCTCAATAGACACAGAAAAATCATTTAATAAAATCTGAAATTCATTAACAAGTTAAAAAAATCCTGAAGGAAATCGGGACAAAAGGACCTTATCTCAACTTCATATAAATCATTTATGACAAAGCCCCTGCTAACATCATATTAAATGATGAAAAACTGAAACTAACTGAAATGGTGAAAAACTGAAAGTTTCCCCTAAAATCAGAACTTAGACAAGGTTTTCTATTCTTACCACTGTTCTTTAAGAGAGTACTGAAATATTTAGCAAGAGTTATCAGGCAAGGGAAAGAAATAAAAGGGTTTTTTAAAAGAAGAAGAATTCAAACTATCTTTATTTTCAGATAACACTATCCTGTACGTAGAAGACTCAAATCCACCAAAGTTCTCCTAGAAATAATGACCAAATTTAGTTGTGTAGCAGGATACAAGTCAACACACAGAAATCAATAGTGTTTTTGTACATCAACAATGAAAACATTGAAAAACGCAATGCCACTCACAATAGCATAATAAAAATTAAATACCTAGGTTTGAACTTAACCAGAGAAGTGAAAGACTTTTACAATGAAAACTATAAAACTCTGAAAAATGGAATCAAAGAGAACAACCAGAAAATGCAGACACCTATTCATGGTTAGGCAGGACTAATACTGTTAAAATGACCATACCATCAAAACTGATTCATAGATTTAATGCAATTCCAATCAAAATATTAATAGCATTCTTCACAGAACTAGAAAAAGCAACCCTAAAATTTATATGAAAGCAGAAGACACTCAGAAGAGCAAAAGTGATCCTGTGCAAAAAAACCAATACAGGGGACTTGCAATCCTGGGTCTTAAGCTATATTACAATGTTCAGTGATTAAAACCAGCATCGCACCAGTAGTACCAGGAAAAAATCCTTAGGGTGGCTGTAATAAAGAATACAACAATTTCTAGCATGGAAATGGAAAATCTGGAGCACTTACACGTTGCTGGTAGGAATATAAAATGGTGCAATTGCTTTGCCTAATAAGTAGGCAGTTCTTCATACAGAGCTGACATATAATGCATAAACTTTATTTCCAGGTATCCAAGAGAAATGAAAACATATGTCCACCCAAAAATTTATATTTGAATATTTATAGAACATTATCTATAAAAGCCAAAATGTCCATCAATCAATGAAAAGATAACAACTATATGTAGTTTATCCATAAATGAGACATTATTTGGCTATAATAGTGAATGAAATAGATGCTGGAACAAGATGGTGGACTGGTAGGTAGCAGGAGAGAGACCCTCTCTGAGAGAGACAGCTCAAATGCCAGAATAAAACACCCTGGAGAGACCCAAACAGATAGAGATGGGCTCTCACAACACAGAGAAAAACTAAACCACAAAAAACCACTCGAAGATGAGGTCCTGGGACTATCATCAGAGAAGCTAAGGTCAGCGAGCACGGCGCCCTCCTCGAGCCGCCTGAATTCCTGCCTGACCTGAACAAGCGATCCGCGCCGAAGTGACTGGCTTGAGCCGCCGGAGAGCGGAGCTGAACAACCCTGCATCCAGCTCGCCCAGACCGGTCCTGCACTCAACCCACCAGGAGGCACTGTGAATTCCCACCGCAACCACGCTGAAGTCAGAGTTCGGGGAGTCCTGCAGTTCTCCGACGGATATCAGCACGTGGTGAGTGGTGGGAATGGGACCCTCCCATGGAAAAGGGGTCCCATGGACTGGACGACATGTTGGATTTGGGCAGGACAGCCCTAACTCCATAAGGTAGTGGCTTCAGCTGGTTGCTCCCCTCCCCGAGCGGATTGGGGGGATCTGCTCAGATTAGGCCGCGCCCCTGGCGGGGAGACAGTGAGTCGCTACAATACTTCCCTGAGATCCGTGCACGCTGACACAGTGAAGGCCTGCAGGAGTTGACTGGCCCGGAGGGGAGGAGTTAGCGTACACTGCCCGTGGGTGAACTCTAATCTCTGATAACCTATTGAAGAGGGCTAAAGCTCCTAGCCTGCGCCCTCTAGAGGAGCCTTAACCAACAAGAAAAGGGTCTGGGCATTACACTGTACACTTGTATGGAAGGAACCAAAAACATGATGAAAGGGAGAAATAAGAAACAACTCCCAGCCCCCAACCCTGAGAACATTGATCCAGGAG
>PVJX010044571.1:0-13141 GCA_004027295.1 Dolichotis patagonum
CTACAGAGAATACTGAAGGACATTCTAGAGAGAGGGAAAAAAAATACCAAGATTTCAGGAACAGTGGCAGAGAGGCCTCAATGAATGGGGCAGAGAGTGGAATGAAGGAGAAAAGTAGACAACCAATAGAAGAAAAATAGAATAGCAGAAATGAGGCAGAGAAAGTTGGCTGTAATTTCTAACATAAATGGCCTTGTTATACTAACAAAAAGAAACATAGGCAGAGTAGATCAGGAGATAGGGTCCACCGGGATGCTCTGTACAGGAAATATAATTAACCTGAAAAAGTGTTTACGGACCGAAAATCAAATATGAGAAAACAATGTTCTGTGTGGCAAGGAACCAAAGACAAATAAGGGCAACTTGACCAGCACCTGCAGATAAATAAGAAAGACAGGATGCTTATATGCAGTAGAGAATTACTCTGCTATAAAAGCTTGAGGCTGGGCTGAGGATTTAGCTTAGTGGCTTAAGTGTCTGCCTGGCAAGCGTGAATTCATGAGTTCAATCCCCAGTACCAAAAAACAAAAAAAAAAAAACAAAAAAACTTGAGGCTTTTGTAGGTAAAAGAATACAACTTGAGATCAAGTCCAGGAGTGAGAAGGTTAGGAACCACTTAGGTAAATAGCAAGTTGCCCCCCAATCTAAAATCTGAGGGATTTGGTGGGACCCAAAATGCGCAGCACCCTGTGGGAGTGAAAGGGGAGGAATAGTCTAAAAAAAGAAGATAGAGGATATTGTTATTAGTGTATCAGGATTTAAAGCCCACATAACTCACACCGCTCTGTTTAGATGGATTATAGTCTATTCCAGTTTGCCTACTTGTACTATGCAGGCACAGAGAGCTATCCCAAAAATAGCAGGATATAGTATGATAATCATCCTTAATTTCCTATTAACTTAATCTGAAGCCTTGTATAATTTACACTGTTTTATCATGACTGATCTTATTTGAATCTGGTTTGTTAGATTATTGTTTCATATTGACAGATTATATTCAAATCTATTATGATTGATAGTATCAAGTCTGAAAGTATAGGCAACTACACTGAAGATGACAAGATTCACTAGGATACCCACTCTGGTTTGATTATTACCTGCTTTTGAAGTTTTACACTGTCTACAATGTTCTGTTTTTATTAATATTGCTATGTACTGCTATATTCAATTATACTATGCCTGATGCTATCGACAATTCTATTGACAATAACAAGAGACAACACAGTAACCTTTGTAGCTCACCTTGTACTGTGGTTTTATATGACTTTTTTATTCCATGTTTTTATAGGAATTTGTTTTGTTTTGTCTTGCTATGTTTTGTTTTTCCCTCCAATTCAGAAAGGTTAGAAATACATGTAGAGACTCATGCATGTGTAGAACCTATAAACAGTTTATGAGAATTGATTATATAACACATGATGAAATGAACAACTACTTTGAAGAAAAAGACACACTAAGGTACCCAGTGCTGATTCTGTAGCATCATGAAGTGAAATCCAGCATTACTGTTATTCTTTGTTCAGAGTGATATGAGCCCATTTTGTTTTGTTTAAGTTCAACATACATGAAGGTATGGACAGCTATTTTGAAGAGAATGAGAGACACTATGACAGCCACTGTTGGTTTCCCTATTGTCTGGTTTTGAAGACCTAAAATGCCTTCCTCATCCTGTTCAGATTAGTTCTATACTACATTGCTTCATGTAAATTCTCTATATGTGAAGATATGGACAACTATTTGGAAGAAAACAAGAGACAATATGATAGATAGTGAAGATCTCTGATTGTCTTGCTTTGAAATTTATGTCTCTTACATTGCTTTCTTGTGTTCTGTTTTGTTCTGTTTTGATGTGTTTAATTTTACTCTCTTTAAAATAAAATTAAAGAAAAAAAAAAGAACACTGAGAGAGGAGTGATGGCACATGTCTGAAATCTTAGATACTCAGGAGGCTAAGAAGAAAGATGATATATTCAAGGTTTGCCCAGGACTTCTGGGAAGATGGCAAAGAGATCAACTAGCAGAGAAACAGCACCTTGGAGATTGGTGTCCATACGCTGTAATAAAGCAATGTAAGGAAGAAAAGGAGGAAAGTGGATCCCTGGAACCCATTGAGGGTATGAGGCCAGAATTGAAGTCCACAAGAAGAGCTAAGATACTTCAATGCAAAAGAGTTAGAAGACAAGTAGCACTTTCTCCCTGAGCCCTCACTAAATGCATGGAAAGATAGCTTGAACCTCCAAACACTCAGAACTGCTGACAACCCCACAGACTTCCAAGAAACAATAGATTGAATCAGTAGGCACAACAGACTGCAGACAGGTTCAGATGTTCCCCAGAAGAGTGTGATTGACCAGTAACCATCTTGGAGAGGGATCAACTGAGCTTGGAATCCAGAGCAACTGTAGGCTTGGTCCATCTACTGGCTCTCATTGTTAGGATGAGGGAGAGTTTAACTTCAAGTTGGCAGGAGATCAAGAAGCTAAGTTCAAGACAGCAAAGAACCAAATTCAAGCAGGAAAGAGGCACAAAGCATGGAGTGTTGCAAATTGGGTTCCAGCCCTACAGCCTGAAACTAGCCTGAACTTCAGTGGAACTAAAGGTGCAGGCTTGTTGGGATTATTCATTACCCACTATAAATCTATAGGTGATTTGCTTGGATTAATCAACATGGCTCTGGGCTCTCTCTGCCCATTTTGTCTACCAGAGACAGAAGAGTCATGACCTGAAGTAGACATTTTTTCCCATCTTTTATTGTTTTTTGTCTTTGTTTTTGTTTTCTTTTCTTTCTTCTTGATTGTTTATTCTTCTTTTAATATGAATGTGAACATTCTAGTTTTTGTTGTTTTTGTTGTTGTTGTTATTGTTGCTGTGTTCTGTTCTTATTTCTTTCTTTTCTATTTCCTGACTTTCTTTGTTACCAGTTTCCCAAAGTTTGCATAATCTCCCTTTGTCCTTCAACCTTAATTTTATTCTCTTCCTTTTCTTCTATTTCTCTACTTTTTCTTATAACACCTTTTAAATTTTCTTCCCTGTTGATAAAGTTATCATACTGAAGCATGTTTCATTTTATTCATTTATTTTATTTTAAAGATAATAAAACCCAACAAAACAAAATGGAACAAATCCATTCAAAACAAAGCAGTGAAATTGGTACAGAACTTTAAATCAGGATAATAGAAAAACAACTATTGCTACCATAGTATATATCTTGTTATCTTTCCAATAGTTGTCTATTCCATCAGATATAGCAAAATCAAACAAGAAAAACAGAATAAAACCAATCAAAACAGAATATTGAATAAAGAAAATATTAATCAGAATAAAACAAAACAGTGAGAACAACATTGGACTTCAAAAACAAAATAGAAGGAAATCCCCTATATTTGCTGTATTGCATATTGTTATTCTCCCTATAGATGCTTAGATCACTAGCCACAGGCCTCCAAAGTCAACCAAACAATACAAGCCTTCAGTTGCTTTTTGTACCTTAGTTGCTATAAACTCAGCCTATCTCTGAACCAGCAGTTACTTTGAGGGGGGTGGGAGGGATGAGTTTATTATTCTCAGCCCATACACAGGTAGGCTTACAGGAGTTGCTATTGGACTTTTCTCTTCCTGGGCCCCACATGGCTTGCATGGCTTACCAAGAAAGGCTAGCTAACTGGTTGTTGGTCAGCTTTTCCCAGTCCCAGCATGACCAGTTCTTGAGAGGTGCTATATGACTTCTCTCTTCCAATGTCCCATATGACTTGTGCAGTTTACCAGAAAAGCTCGCTAGTTGGATTGTTGGTCAACTCCTCCCAGTCCCAGCATTGACAGCATATTTCATGTATACAATTTTCTGGTTTGTTTTAGATTTTGTTATATAGCCACAATATAATTCATATGATTAAAGGGGAAAAATTGTAATTACCTCAGCTCATCATTTCCTAGGCTGTGTTTCATGGTATCGTTAGTGCTAATTTCACTTTAGCCAAGGTGACACAATTGTTTTCTACTCATTTGTCCTTCCTGGTATGCCAAGACTGAGATTACCTAAGGCACATAAATTATACAATAGGCCAGTGGCAAAGAATCAGGGGCTAGGCAAATAGCACCCACCTTCTCATTCCCAATAAATTGAAATGGTATGATCTTGCAACAAACTCAAAATTCGAAAGACAGCAACCACTGGAAAACATGTCTGAGAAATGATTTCCTAAGGGTTCTAAATACTGTCAATAAAACTGCCTGCCATAAGCAATTTTCAAGCATCATTCCAGGAACTAATTTTTTTTAAAAGCCAGAAAATGAAAAGACACTTAAGCAATATGAAACCCCAGATTTTCAGTTCACCAAGTCCAGTGAGGTGCAGCAACTTTAAAATCAACCACTTAGACTCTCGGAAGTGGTAACAGTGAAAATAACAAAGCAGACAAATGAGGCTATAAGTAAAATAAAATCAGAAATAATTTTTTAGGTAACTACAGAGATGATGACTGTAATGAAAGACATGAATAGTGACTCTGGAGCACATACAGATTTTTTTAAAAGAGCTTAGCAAAACAATGGAATCCTTGAACCCTCAACATAGAAAAGAAATGAAATGCATGAAGCAAATTCAGATGTTCAGGAGATTAAAAATTCCACTGAAATTATATGCAGCAGATTGATAACAGCTATCTGATAACAGATATCAGATAAGCAGATTTGATAACAGAATATCACACACAGAGGATAAGACTATGTTTAGTGACCATGAAAAGAAAGATTTCTTAAAAGTAACAAGGGACCATGAAAAATGAATCCAACAGCTGCTCGATAATGCAAAGAAGAATAACATAAGATTGATCAAAGTCAATGAAACAGCAGGAGATAACACAAATGTCATTTTAAAAAATGTTCACAGAAGTAATGACAGAAAAATTCCCAAGCATGGAAAAAGAATTTGACATACAGATAAGTGAGACATATAGGACTCCAGTTAACCATGATGAAAACAAACCAAGACATATGATCATCAAGATTTCAGAAATTCAACACAAAAATAAAATATTAAAAGCTATTAGAAAAAAAGAAATAAATCATCTGTAAAAGAAAGTCTATCAAAATCACATCAGACATCTCAATACAAAGTCTCAAGTCAAAGAGAGTTTGTAAAGAAGTGTTTTAAAACCTAGCCCCAGGCCTGCAAAATCAACCAAACAATACAACCTCCAACCCACATTGATTTATCCCACAAAACTATATCCAGGACCTTTCTTTTTTTATTTTATTTTATTTTAAAGAGGGTAAAATTAAACACAACAAAACAGAACAGCATGGGACATAAGAAAGCATAAATTTCAAAGCTAGACAACCAGAGATCTTCACTATCTGTCTTACTGTCTCTTGTTTTCTTCCAAATGGTTGTCCATATCTTTGCATACAGGGAGTTCATACTAAATAACATAGCCAATCTTTTCACAAGATGTGTAGTTCACTGGCTCCCACTTGCTAACGGCGGGGGGGGGGGACACGGGATGGGGGACAGGACGACATGAGATGTTTGATTTTCAGCCAGTGCACCAGCAGGCTCACAGCTGCCCCCCAGAGAGAGGAGGAGCTCTTTGTTCTCCTGGCACTCTGAATCAACTGCATGGTGCAGGTCCCAAGGTGCCAGGGTCTCTCTCCTGCGGGCCACTGAAAGTCTGCCACACTCACAGCTGGCCCCCACAGAGGGGATATGCAGGACCTTTCAAGGTGGTGCTAATTGGCATGGCACAGAAAACTCCTTTGATAATCTTTTAATGATCAGGACTCCCTGGGAGGCTGGCTGTTGTGGCTTTTTCTCCAAGGGCACCTGTGTTTGAGAATCAGCTAATACCAATCCAGTGACACACAAACTCTAAAACTCTATGGTTGTGGAAAAATAAGAATTGAAAGTGGCATTGCATTGGTCAAGCTGTGTGTCCAGGCATAGTGGAGGCCACGATTTCTCACTTTGTTTCTAACATGAATCCACAAAGGATTTCTTTGTTAAGAATCTGAAAACAGGCTGGGAAACCAAGCAACAAGCCTGTTGCCCTGGTAAGTGGCTGTGGTCTGGCAAGCCACAGCCACCCCAGGGGAGAAGCAGCAGCATCTCCTGAGATCTGTGCCATGTTGAAACTTAGGGCGCTGGGAAACCAAGCAACCAGCCTGCTGCCCTGGTAAGCAGCTGTGAGTCTACCAGCACGCAAACTGAGAATTGAACATCCCACCCCACCCCCCGCCACTGCCATTAGCAAGTGGGAGCCAGAGATCTGAGCATCTCTTGGGAGGTTGGCCATATGTAATATAGCAAATAAGATGGATTTCCTTCTACCATCTCTTTGAAGGCAAATATTTGTATCACCATTTTGCTTTGTCCTGATTAAGGGATTGCTCTATTCAATATTCTGTTTTGATAAGTTCTATAATATTCTGTATGTCCTTTGATTTTGCTATACCTGATTGAAAGAACAACTATTGTGAAGATAACGAGATATACTATGGTACCTATTATTGTTATCCCAGTAACCTGCTGTAAAGTTCTGTACCAATTTCACTACACTGTCACAATTAGTTTTATTCCATCCTGTTCTGTTGTATTTTACTATCTTCAAAGTAATTAAAAACAAATTTTAAAAAAGAGACACATTTAACTTGAAAGGAAATTTATAGACTGAAAATCAAAGGAGAGAAAACAATTGTTCCATACAACAGGAGACCAGAAAAAAAGCAAGGGTAACTTGCCCATCAACCACAGAATGGATAAGAAAGATATGGTATTTTTGTACCATGGAAAGCTACCCAACTATAAAGTAGAATAATCTTGAGGCTCTTGTAGGTAAATGGATGCAACTGGAGATCATGTTCATGGGTGAAACAGTTTGGACTCATACAGGTAAACCCTAGCATAAAAATCAGAAGGAGTTAGAGGGATCAAAAAGCACAACGTATATTATAAAAGTGATAGGGGAGGAAACACCTGGGAGGGACGGTAGTGACACTGTTAATTTCTTACTGTCTTGGCTTAAATTCTTGTATTGTTTTCACAATTATGTTAGGCTTGGTTTTGTTTTGCCTGTTTTGTTAGATTTTACTGTGTCTGATGCTATGGGCAGCTATTTTGAACATAATGGGATGTATTATGATATTCATGGTTGTTTTCCTATTATCTTATTTTGAAGTCCTATAATGTTTTCATTTGTTTGTTTAATCAGTTTTATTCTGTTGTGTTTTGTTTGATTTTATTATGTGTGATAGTATGGACAGCTGTTTTGAAGAAAATGAGACATTATAGAAAGCATTGTTCATTTCTTATTATCTGTATTGAAGTCCTGTAATGCTTTCATTCTTTTGATTGGTTTTATACTATTTTGTTATGTTTGATATTGTTGTGTGTGAAGATATGGACAACTATTTTGAAGAAAACAAGAGACATTATGGTAGCCACTGTTGACTTCCTGTTGTCTTTTAAAGTCCTGTACTGCTTGTGTTGTTCTATTCTGATTTGCTTTGTTCTGTTTTCTTTTGTTGTATTCTCTTTAAAATAAAAAAAGATTTAAAAAAAACTATATCCAAAATTGGTGGAGAAATAAGATGCTTTCATAGCAAAGAACACTGGAAGAAATTCATGACCACCAAACCAGTACTCCAAAGTGTTATGAAGGACATTCTACAAAAGATAATGAGGACTATAATTCCACGAACCTCAACAAAGTGAATCCACCAAACAAGGCAAATCATTAAACAGAAGAGAAAAAAGAGGGAAATGAACAACTGGAAAATTGCATGACAAGGATAAATCAATACATATCAAGTATGATCATCAAGGTAAATGGTCTAAATTCACCAATCAAAAGAAACAGATTGGCAGAATGTATCAAGAAACAAGATCCAACAATATACTGTATACAAGAAACAAATTTAATTCAATAGGAAATTCATAGATTAAACGTGAAAGGTTAGAAAACAATACTCCATGTGACAGGAACCTGGAAAATAGCAGAGGTAGGTATTCTATTTGCAAACAAAGTGGCTTTCAAGCCAAGGTGGACTAAGAGAGTCAAAGAAGGTCTTACATCCTTGTAAATGGAACGAACCAAGAGGAAGAGATAGCAATCATAAATACATATGCACAAAATACAAGCACACTGAAATATATGAAACAAATATTAATGGACATGAAAAACCAAACAAGCATTACTATGATTGCAACAGACACCTCAATACCCACTATCACAAATAAACAACTAGACAAAAAAATCAACAATGAAATATTAGAACTAAACCAAACTTCTGAACAAATTGACTTAATAGATGTCTACAGTGTTGTAACCCACATCAGAATGCATGTTCTTCTAAACTACATGTGAAAATGTAAATGAGGACCAAAATGTACAATAGACACTATAAAATGAGAAGAAAATGTTCAGATGGAAAGGAGGAATAGGGAGGGGTGGGGAAAGAAAGGAAGAAAAAAGAAATAAAAGTGAGAAAAGAAGGAAAAATTAAAAACAAAGTGAGACTGAAGGGAGGAGAGGGGAATGAAAAGAGGAAAAAAAAAAGAACCAAGATATATCACACACAGATATAAATTCCTGTGATGGGAAGAAGAGAACAAGAAGTCACCAAGAAGCAAGCCCTCCCTGCAAATTGGTGGCATGCACAAGCATTCGAGCGACAGCCAGATGCCAGCCTCTTCCAGTACATGGGCTGGGAAACAAGAAGAACCAACACCCCCACACACACACACACCCTGCCATAAGCCACTGGCTGATTTGGAGAAACACAGGCTGCAGTGAGTGCTGTTGAAGTGAAATACAGTTTAATGCTTGTAGTGTTTAGGGCTTCAGTGACTTTGCAGATCTGGAGCCAGAATTCTGATCATCTTTTCAAACGATAACAATGTGCAGTGTAGCATCCGTAGATCTCCTTCTGAGGGTGGTGGCCTTTGTTGCTTCCCTATTGTCTTGTTTTGAGGTCCTGTGTCATTTTCACTGTTTTTTGGGGTTGGGTTTTATTCTGTTTTGCTTTGTTTGATTATGTTATATCCAGTGGCATGATGGCTGTTTCAACGATGGCAAGATATATTATGGTCACCATTTTGTATTTACTCTTTTCCTGTTTTGAAGTCCTTTATTGCATTCATTGTTTTGTTTTTATTGGTTCGATATCATTTTGTTTTGTTTGATTTTTACTATGTCTGAATGTATCTGCAGCTGTTTTGGGGGCAACGAGTGGCACTGTGATAATCATTGTTGATTTCCTATTGTTTTGGAATCCTGTATCACACTGGTTTGTTTTGATTGGCTTTATTTTGTTTGTCTGCTTGTTTTGTTTTGTTTTCTTGGTACCGGCCATCAAACTCATGACCTTGCACTTGCCAGGAAGGCGTTTGGGCCAGTGAGCTAAATCTCTGGCCCCCAGGAAAAATAAAATGTATCTGAATGCTAAATCCCACTCCTTGCCCACTTAAATATGTAATTCCTGTCCTTGTTGCATTTGTGAAGACTGCTTCTTTAATTCACTAGGGAATTCAAAGTAGTACTAAGATCATATTACTTAGATAATTTTTTAAGTAACTTGGTGTTCTGTTTCCTATCAACCTTTTGCCTTTTCCAAATTTGAATAATTGCAAGGCCTACATACAATCAGACCTGATCGATGTATAACCTAGTTTAACCCCTAAGCATATGCTAAACATGCTGATATTTACTATTAAATTTCACTAAAAAGAAATATGATTGAGGACTGGGGATTTGGCTCAGTGCACAGTCACCCAGCTGGCCAGTGCATGGTCATGAGTTCGATCTCTGGTACCAAAGGAGGGAAAAAAAGAAATGTGATTGATGAAAGCTTTTGGACTTCACTCAGCTAAAAGATCATGATCCCCCCCCCAAAAAAAAACCTCAATTCAGAGTCTGACAATAGAAAGTGCATGGCTGATATGAGGTAAAGTATAAGAAATCCGAGTTAAAGAGGCCAGGGATTATAGAATCCGATGTAGTAGAAATGCACTCAGTAGGGGAAAGGAGGGAAGGAGAAAGAAATGAAAAAGAGTTAATGTGTTATGTACCAACTCTCCAAGAGGAACATAATCATTATGTACTATACATATGTATTAATAAAAATAATCATAGAAACAGGTTCTAGTTTTTAAAAGAAGCATATTCTTACTGTTTGAATCTTAAATGTCCCACCAAAATCCCACATGCCAAAGCTTGATTGTCAGCCTGTGTTGCTACTGGGAGTTGATGAGACCTTAAAAATTTAGAGCCAGTCAGGCATGGGGGTCCATATTTATAATTCCACCACTCTGGGACGCTGATGCAACTTTAAGCCCAGCAAGATCTTGCCTCAAAAAAGAAAGGGAGCTGGGGGCAGTGGGAGTTGGGATGTAGTTCAGTGAAAATCCCTGAGTTCAATTCCCAGATTGAAAAGCAAGTTGGGGCCTAGTAAGAAGCAGTTAGGGCAATGGAAACATGAATTTGAAGGAGACTGGAAGACCCCAGCTTCTCCTTTTCTCTCATTTGCTTCCTCACATTCATGAAGTGAGTGGCCTCTACTACTGCACACTCCTGCACTACGCCAGAACCGCACAAAGGCAACAGAGTTCAACAACCATGGATTGAAACCTCTGAAACTGGGTGCTGAACCAAACTATTTTCTTCCTTTGAATTGATTTTCTCAGGTATTTTGTCATGGCAAGAGAAAACTAATACATATATTGAGATCACAGACAGTTTGTGGGGATCAATGAACTAAGTGTTAAATCCTTAAGATTCAAAGTGATACACTCCAAATGTCTCTGGATGACTGCCACAGAAGGGGTGATGGGTGAAAAAAGTTACTTGCTGAGCCTCATTGGAGATGGGCATTTTTATTTTGCTCCTGTCACGGTACTGACCAACTATATAATGCTGTCTCCACTGTGACAGAAAAACTGCATCGTCTCTAGTCTTAACCTGTCCACCAAAACCCAGTTGCCCATAACCACCTATATACACACAGCATCTTCACTGATGTTTTCACAGTGGAAGCAAGTAAATATGTCCAAAATTAAAAGAATTTTCAGATTCTTTGGAATCTTCTGATTATTTCCAAAAGAAATAGCCACAGCAAAAATCCAGGCACATGAAAATCCAATAGATCCTGAGAAAACAGGACTGCAACTTTAAGGCTGTCCTAGGCAAGTTAATGACACCTAGCACCCAAAATCAAATGAAAAAGGCTGGAGGTGTGACTCAGTGGTAGAGTGCTTGCTTAGCATGAATAAGGCCCTGGGTTTGGTCCCCAATATTAAAAAGAAAAAGAAAAAAAATAAATTAAATATCAACAATAAATTTAATTTCTCTCTCTCATCCCACACACCTAATGAATTGCTACATATTGTTTCTCCTTATATCTCTCTCAGATGTGATTTCTCTCCATACTCTCTTATAACTCCCTTTCTGGAGGCTGTAATTTCTCACATGTGTCTATAGGTCAGGTTTTTAGTTAATATTCTTCCCACTTTCCATCAATGCACTAGTTGTGAATTCCTTTTTATAATTGTTATTGTTGTTCTTACCCAATTTTTTTAGTATTTCCAATTTAACAGTAATGGCCTGTTATGTGAAGCTTCATGAAAGCAAACTCCATTGGCCCTGAAGCAAGGCCAGCAGATTGCTAAACCTGCTCGCTCAAACAGGAGCCTAAAGAGAATTCTTTCTGTGGTCTGTTGGCCATTTCAGAACTTTGGAAATGGAACAGTCAATTCATCAGAAAGAAATAGCGGTTGTGAGTGTGGCAGACTTTCAGAGGCCTGCAGGAGAGAGACCCTGGCACGTTAGAACCTGTACCATGCAGTTGACTCAGGGTGCCAGGAGAACAAGGAACTCCTCCCCTCTCTGGGGGGCAGCTGTGAGCCTCCTGGCACGCGGGCTGAAAATCAAACATCTCATGCCATCCTGTGCCCCATCCCATGTCTCTCCCCCGCTCCCAATAGCAAGTGGGAGCCAGTGAACTACACATCTTGTGAAAAGATTGGCTATGCTATTTAGTATGAACTCCCCATATGCAAAGATATGGACAACCATTTGGAAGAAAACAAGAGACAATAAGACAGATAGTGAAGATCTCTGGTTGTCTAGCTTTGAAAATTATGCTTTCTCATGTCCCATTCTGTTGTTTTGTTGTATTTAATTTTGCCCCCTTTAAAATAAAAAAAAAGAAGAAAGCAAACTCTATTTCCACCTCAATAACTGAAGAGCGAATTTCATTTTCCCTATTGCCATTGCTGTCCTCAAATACCTAACGTACCAGCATATCATTTAGCCTTGACCAATCTGCTAGTCACACTCAGGACTTTGTATCTGGAGAAGAAAACATGAAAACCATGGCACTTAGCAATAGCTAAGTATCCTCAGGGACAGCAGTGGGACGGTTTTATGTTTCAGCCATGCCTGTGTTGTTTGTACCATCCTGAACAGGCTGTTCTGACACCTCACCTTGGCTGCAACTCCAGACACTAAACCTCATTGGCTCTCCCACTATTCTGAGTCTGGTTCTTCAACTAGCTGGTTGCTTTGACAAATATTTCCAAGCCTGTGTGAAAAATCTTCTGCTTGAGCTCGCCAAAATCATGTTCCCTTGCTTATCATGCAAATTCAGGCGATACAGGTCAGTAAAGAGGTTGTCAGAATAATTTAGGATTTAAGAAAATGTAGTGGCTTGAATTGAAATAAGGGCAGCCAATATAAAGAAGAGGAAAGGGAAGAGGAAAGGGTTGAAAAAATTCATCAGAATTTATTAGCCATTGAGATAAAGAGAAGTCATAGATGATGGCATTTTGTCTATGTGAAGAAAGTGCTTGCCAGTACTTGCAAACACAACAGAAACCAGAGAAATAATAATAATTAATATTAATAATAATAATATGGAGATGAGCAGATAGTTGGGAATGGTGAGATTTGTGGTGGTAGGAATAATTACTATTTCATAAAAGTTGAGTTAGAGATTTTAAGATACTATTATGAGAAACATAGAGTAGACAGAAGGATGAATCTCCGAGAAATGTCAAGGATAAAGATAGAGAATTGAAGTCATCAGGAACTGAAGTCATGAAAGGAAATGAGATCACTCTGGAAGAGTTCACAGTATGAAAACAGAGGGT
>PVJX010044572.1:0-13109 GCA_004027295.1 Dolichotis patagonum
TTTCAGATCCTAAAGGAAAACCACTTCCAACCCAGACTGACATACCCTGCAAAACTGTCCTTCAAAATGGAGGGAGAAATAAGATACTTCCATGACAAAGAACAGCTGAAGAACTTCATGAACACCAAACCAACCCTACAAAGAATACTGAAAGACATTCTATATACAGGCAATTGGATGTTCATTGAAGAATAGATTAAATGTGAATTTCAACAACTTTGTGCAAACTAAAAACTAAATAATAAATATCATTGAACAACAAGGAAAACAGCTCTCATTATCTTAGTGGTTTTAAAATCTGAGCTCCTTAATTTACCTAAGTTTTTCATAAAGCTAAATATACATGTTAAATATTAAATATATAAAAGGATCTTCAATAGCAATTTTAAAATATAGTCATCCATTTTAGTCATTTAGTGTGAATGTGTTTAATCTTTTTGTTAAAGAGTATTTTCATATTTCTTGAAAAGAACAATGGATTTTCATATAGTGGAATTAAAATGTGTAAACCAATTACTCAAATATATTTGCATTTTCAACTTATCTCAGAAATCTGCCAGGTGTGGTGGCACATGCCTATAATCCCAGCACTCAGGAAGCTGAGGCAGGAAGATCACTGCAAGTTTGAGACCATCCTGGGCTATTTAGTGAGCTCAGAGCCAGTCTGAACTGCATAATGAGACCCTGACTCAAACAAAACAAAACAAAACAAAACACAACCAAAAACTCTGTTATGTGAATTAGTCCATATTCTGCTCTCTCTCCATATCTAAAGGTAAGTAATATAAAATAAGAAACAGCCTTATCCAGCTCACAACTTTAGATGTGGAAAGTGGATCCTTGAGTTTGCTTCTGGTAAGGACTACCACATACAGTATCACCACTGATATAGTGTCAGATAGCTTCTGACACTGTTGGCACTCTGGCAAAATGCCTTTGTCATAAAATGGTGTACATGACTCTATTAGGTTCCAGGGGAGAATGTTATGGTGTGTATAGATGTCCCCCCAAACCTCATGTGTTCATAAGTGGGGCTTTTCAGAGATAGCTGGATCTAGAGTGCCTGAATATGGATTGTGGTCAGGTTATGGGAATCAGTCCACTCTGGATTAGTGTGTTTTTGGCTTGGTTGGGTGGGTTTATGGAAGACAGAAGCCCCACTGTATGTGTGAGTTGTACCAGCCAATAGGTTTGTAGCCTGAATGGAGTCAAAAGGGAAAGAAGTCCCACCTGCCTTGCCCTGGACTGTTTCTCATCTGCATGCCACCCTGCCTTGAAGACAGCTGACAGTAGACTGAAACTGCTACAAACTATGAGCCAAAGTAAACCTTTCCTCCTTTAACTTGTGGGTGTCAAGTATTTTTTCTCAGCAACAAGAAAGTAAGACACTATCTCAGCAGAAGCCGAGGTGACAGGAATGCAGGTAACAATGGAGAGTGCAGGATCATTGGCTCAGAGCAACTTGACCTCACAGACTTTAACTCGAGGAGCCAGAAAAGGACGCTGCTTCTGTCTAATACAGCACCTCGTGATTTAGTTGCCTTCACCTCTTGAGGCTCACCACCTCCCACCACCACTACCTTGGAGACTGAGCTCCCAGTTTCCCTAAAACATGCACAAATTACATCCAAGCCAGGCATGCACTAGCATTCACAAGCAATACAGTTAATATTCCATCACTGCACTTTGGACAGTTTTCCACAAATTTAACTACATTGAAAATGGCACTTTTAAGCTTCAGCACAACAAAGCAAGCAATCAAAATAGTGAAGAGATAACTTGGAATATGAGAGGATATTTGCCAGCTATATGCTCAACTCAAGATTAACACACACAATATATAGCAAACTCAAAAACTGAAAATGTGGCCTGATTTAAAAATGGGCAAACAAAGCTAAGCATGGTGGTACACACCTGTAATCCAAGCACTCTGGAGGCTGATGCAGGAGGATTGCAAGTTGGACTCATGGGCACCTTAGCTACTTAGTGAGACTCTGTTTCAAAATAAAAGAAAAGGGGGCTGGGGATAGAGCTCAGTGCAAAGGCCCTGGGTTCCATCCACATGCAAAAAGACAGGGGGCAGATGATCTGAACAGATATTTCTGTAAAAAATATATACAAATGGAACCTATATCTATATTTATATTTATGTATGAAAAAGAATAAAAATATTAGCTATCCCCAAATATAAGTAAACTCTACAATGTATACTGGGCACTATCCACAAGAGCTAGGATAGGAATCAGCCTTGGTGACAGTCATCTAATGAACAATAAAAATGTGGCATGCATATACAACGAAGCATTATTCAACCATAAAGAACAATGAAATTCATCATTTTATGGAGAATGAATGCAAACAGAGGGCAGCATGTTAACTGAAATAGCCACGCATAGAAAGACAAGCATCACTTGTTCTCTGTCAGATGTAGAAGTGAGAACAACCAAAACAGAAACACAGTGAAAGTAGAAGTGGGTGACAGTAAGTGGGAATGTGGGTGAGAGGGATGAGCCTGCCTAGTCAGGGATCAAAGCTTCACTCTCACGGATCCAGAGAGACCTGGGAGTATCGGGTTCTGTTGTTCCAAAACCCACTGTTTTTCAGTAGTCTGGAAAAGAGGACAAGGGTATCAGCGCAGCCTTAATGCTCAAGCTTTGTTTTTATAGCCAGGTTAAATAAGCAGAGGCCAAAACTTACAAGTAGAATATGGGTGAATACTGGCTCCAAAAAGTGAGAGAGGTTAGACAAAATTAAGTAGCGTTTGGCTCAGGCCTCTTATCTTCAACATCAACCTCTTTTTTTCTAGGTGTTAACTCAAGTAATTTAAGTTTGAGAATATATAGACTCCTGGTTTTCAGTAAGAAATCTGATTTCCTGCTATTTTATTTGGAGCACTGGCCAAGGAATACACTAAATAAAGATATCTGGGTTCCTGTGGGCCCACTGGGTCACCAGAATACTTAATGTGAGACTCAGAATCTAAGATCTGACTTCTATTTCAGAGAACTGAAGACCTACATTAGTGACCAGATCTAGATAATAAAAATATAGAGTCTGATGTAAATAATAGTATGTTACTGTATACAACAAAGGTAACAAAACTTAGTAGTCAGAATATTTGTATAGGCATTATTATCTTAGAGTTGTAATTTGCCTGAGGGCCACTGGAAAGGACACTGAATGCAGTGGCCATACTAGAAGACCGGCTACAGGATGGCTTGTAATTGAAAGAAGGTAGGGCCGAAGTCCTGACCCCTCCCGGATTAGGCCGAAGGGTTTTAAATGGAGAGAGAGAGCTGGTGTGGTTGAGTATTTCTTTCAAAGAGCTTGAGCCCCATGTATTATGAGATATAGTCATAAGTGATTGTATATTTACTGCATCAATGATTGTCATTTCCTTAATTTTTGTCACTTACATATATGCAATTTGTATCAGATAAACTTAGTAAATTCCTGATTTTCAAATTTTGTCTATAAAGTCTTTCATATTTTATGGACAAAATCATGCCATCACTAGATGCCCAAGATACTCTTTGTCATAATATGGGAAACATCTGGATTTTGTTTTGTTTTCTAAAATACATGATAGTTCTGCAATATCACACACTTGTTGTCTCATGGAAACTATTTATGTAATAAATTTTTAGGTGATTTCAGTATTTATAAAGCCAAATATATTATGGTATTTACCATCTTAATATTTAAATACATTTAGTTTGCTAATATTTTGTTTGGGTCTTTTTGTCCATTTTCTTGAATGAGATTGACTGATAACTACTCTCTCTTACACATCCCTTGTCAAATTTGCTTATTAAGCTTGTGTTGGGCTCATAATACAGATGGAGATTTTACTAGGGATCTGCAGTATGCTGCCTCATAAATTATCCAGAAACTTAGTGTCTTAAAACACAGACATTTATCATCACCCAAAAACCTAAAAGGGAGATAGAGTTATGAAATTACATGGAAATGAGAGATTAAGTAAATTACCAAACTCTGCTAGGGGACATTGGCACAAGGTCTTTTCTGAGCTTGTGGACTTGTGCTGCCCACACACCGATGGCCCAAGCTTGATTGGAGCCTGAGAGTCTTTGGAGAAGGCGCCTTCATGAGACCATTGACAAGGGGCCTTTATTCCTTGCTGCCCACGGCCAACATGAGCTTCTCTATATGTGCAGCTTTGTGCAGTGGCTGTATCAAGGTTTATCTGAGGTGTAGCGATTTCTAATTGAAAACTTCAGTAAGTTCGACTGAGTATCTTCATGAGACAGGAGCTGACTTCTCCAGGAACAAGAGAGCCTGGAGTGTCATGTATGCAGCAGCCTCCTTGTCAGTGGGTGATAAAATTCTAAGATTCCAGCGCATGACAGAGGCCAGAAATAGTACTGAGCCCCGTGTGTATGCAGCAAGATGCAGAGACCATGGATTCAATCACCAGGACTACCAAGTGACTACTAGCGAGATGAGGAACAAGGTGAACTCGCTGAGAGGAGGAGCCTCTGGGTGAATGAGGCGGGAGAGTGTGATACCTCACCACCTGAGCTAGAGCAGCATGTGTTTAAACCCTGTGTATTTCAGCAACTCTCCATCTAATATTTGCAGACCGTGGTTGACAGTGACTGAAAACAAAATAAATCCTTGGATGAGGGGACTGCTGTTCCTTTGATGATCTAACATTGTATTCCTTACGCTACTGCTTCCTACTGCTTCGTTGTTTTTGGTTTTCTGTGTTTTGGTTGCTGTTGGTGGTGGAGGGTGGTATTTTGGGTTTTTGAGAAGATCTCACTGTGTAGTTAAGGTTGGTCTTGAGCTCACTATGTAGTGCAGGCTGACCTCAAAAGCATGGGGATCCTCCTCCGACTCCCACGTGCCTGGGAGTACAGGCACGCACCTCCCTGTGCAGGTCTGTGTTCTGTTCCTTAACAGCTAATCACTCACTCTCATGTTCACCTACACTGAGACCAGTCCCATCTTCTGAAATCAGCAGTGTCAAAGATTTTTTCAGGATATGCTGGTATTACCAGATAAATGCACACAGCAAGGCACAGTTTGCTATTCTACAAAATAGATTCTTAAGATTGATATTACTTTTATATTTTGTGAGGATACCATTTGCTTTGATCAAATGTTTGATAATTAAGTTTATTTAAATATAAGACCTTTGTGTAGGCTCAACAGGGTGCTTGTGTTCCTAGAAATCTGTTTATCTGCTATAAAATTAAGCATCAATATTGTTGCTTATAGATGTTGCCCTCAGGTTTGTGTATACCCATAAGGGTCTCAGCTTAACTTCTGTTTTTTTGTTTGCTTTCTGGGCTGCTGCCTGTGCTTATTCTCTTTTTCAGTCTTAATTCATTACTGGTTAATAGCAAAAAAGTTTATCAAGACTCCAAACTGTGTTTATTTCTAAAATTACATTTATTAATTGCACACACACATGCCGTGATGCACAGCACACCAATGCTTTCACTTTTAAGTATGATCTATGATGTCACTTAAGGAATTACTGGAAATCCTGGGATGGAAGCAGGTCCTGCTTACTTCCACAGCCTTTAAAGCCCCAGTTGTCATTCTGCTCTCTGCTCTTCATTATGTTCTTAGGTTACTTACCCTTGTGAATTTAACGTGAGTACCTAGTGGTCTGTGGCTGTTTGCATCACTTCTCTCAGGACAGGGAGTTCCCCGGCGATCGACAGACCCTAGTGACTGTCCCTGTCTTCATGTGCGAAGATGTGTAATGCTGTGTGAATGGGTGTCCTCATATCCAGTTATGCAAGTGTACTGTGCTTAAGTCATCTGTTTGGCAGTTTTGATGTATAGTTGAGAATAAATCTAAGACTTTTGCTTTTAATTGCTAGCTAATTTAGTGACTGAATTTAAAGAAAATTGTCTTAAAAACAAAATTTGACTATTACCTAATCAAAATATAATTATCAAGCTGGGAAATGTAACATAACAGAATCTCATTGTTTAATTCCCAGTCCACATGAGGAGTCTCCCCAGTTTCCCATCTGCTTTTTAGCTCACTTTTCTTGAATCAGGATCAAATCTGGGTTTACTCTATGCATCTAGTTATTGTGACTCTTCATCGTGGCTCTTAAATTTATCGTCCTTTCTCGGGTCCCGTGTGTTTTCGCTGTGGTACATTATGTGCTGTTTAGCCATTTGAAGGTGCACACTGCAGAGACTTACATTGTGCCCACTGTGTGGTGCGGCTATCCCTGGCCTCACAACGCCCTCTTCACCATCAAATGCCTCGCCTGCATGCGGGGCGATTCCCCATTTCCATCTCCACCAGGGCACTAACCCCTGTGTTGGATGGATTCATCTGGCCCAGACGTTTCATGGACATGGTGTCTTCCAGCACATGGCCCTCAGCATCACGTCTCTTCCACGTACCGTCGCATATTCCACGCTCCTGTTTGGCTTATAAAAACACTTCTTTCTTTTTTATTGCTAGAAATATTATGTTGTGAAACAAAACCACATTTTGTTTTCCATCATGGGTGGATGGTCATTCATGTTGTTTCAGCTTTTTAGCATCAGGCACATTCATAGACACTGCTTAACATGGGCTGCAGGACCTTGGTTTGCCATGTAATTTGTTCCAGAAACACACTTGGATTCCAAAGCACTTGTACATCAAAGCGCACTTCCCCATAAAAAATGATAGAAGCTAGATTACTCATTATTCAACCCAAAAACATTCATATTACATGATTACAATACTTTAATACAATACAAAACAATAAAGACAATGCAAAATACCATAAATAATAAACAACCTATCCTGTACTTTGTAAACTTCGTGGCTGGTGTAAAGGAGGGTTATTGTGTAGGAGGCTTTCACTTGCACTGTGGAATCACTGCTGTCTGTTGGCTCAACGGAACCCTTTTCTTTTGTGCAGCTTTAACGAGGACCCAATCCAGTGGCACTTGCTTTTGCCTCCTTTTGAGAAGTTCGTGGAAATGTGACATTGCACTGCTGTTAATCAGATGCATCACTTGCACTGCTACTGCCTTATTTGGGTGGTAATTTCTACACAGTTTTGCATTGCTCCACATTATACACATCACCCTAATCTCATTTGCAAGAGGGACTTTTCTTCTCCTCCTCTGCAGAAGAGAGCCCCTCCATGACCATCTTTGGTCCTGAGAGGATCACTCATCATCCTGCAGCTGTGGTCCCCCAGTGAAGTCAGAGGTTAGGGTTAGGGTTAGGGTTAGGGTTAGGGTTAGGGTTAGGGTTAGGGTGAGAGCGCCTGTAGGGGGACCACTGTCTCACTGGTGCTGTTTGGTGCTCTGGTCCTGCACTGCTGGTACTGCAAGGCATTGCTCAGTTATCAGGTTAAAACTTGTTGGAAAGGTTTTCTCACCTCGCAGAACACTGAGGAACCAGTTACTGTACAACAGTACAAAATAATAAGGGAAATGCAAAATACAAAGAAAAGCAAACCAATTAACCTGCAAAATCGAAGGTTTTATTGTACTTTTAAGTAAATATTTTGAGAACCCACTACAGTCTCCTCCATAGTGGCTGAGTGGTTACATTGTTTTACATTCCCACCAGAGTGTGGAAGAGTTCCAGTTTCTTCATATCCTCTTTTTGATGTATGTTATATCTGTTTGTGTTTCTTTTTATAGCCATGTGAGTAGGCACGAGATGATATCATGTTGTGGTTTTGTTTGCATTACCATCTTTTTTGACACCTTTTCATGTGCTTATTATACATTTGAATTTCTTAGAAGAAATGTTTATTCAAGTACTTTGACAAAAATACAACTGAGTACTTTTTCTGTTATTAAGTTATAAAAGTTATATATTCTGGATTCTAGTTTCCTATTCAAAATAATTTGTAAATATTTTTTATTCTGTGAAATGATATCTTTTTTTCATTTTTGTTTTGAGACAGGGTCTCATTGTGTAGTTCAGTTTGGCTTTAAACTCACTGTGTAGCCCAGGCTGTCCTCACCCTTGTGGTGATCCTCCTGCCTCAGCTTCCCCAGTGCTGAGTTCACAGGCATATCCTGCCAAGCCCCACTACTTTTACTTGAGTGTTGTTTGAGATATCAGAATTTTTAATTTGGATGAGGACAAATTTATTTTGTCTTTGTTACTTGTGCTTTGGGGATCATAATAAGAAATCATTGTCAAATCAAATGTTGGCATGATTTGCTCCTATTTTTAAAAAGTTATAGTACTTTAGCTCCTACCATTACATCGATTTTTGGTTTTGAATTAAACTTCATATATAGTTTAAGGTACATATTTGAGTTTATTTTCTTATTGTGTTTTGCAATTTTCTAAGATTTTCTTGAAAAATTCTATATGCTGGCATTCTAATGAAAAAGCAATTGACCGTAAATATATATTTCTGTGTTCTCATCTCTATGTTCTATATATTTTCCCTTATATTTGCACCACATTATTTTATATTATAGCTTTCTTATATGTTTTCAAATCCAGAGATATGTATCCTGTATATTCCTTCTTCTTCTTCCCAAGTATTTTGGCTCTTTGGGGCTCCTTGTGATTCAGTATGGATCTCAGGGTGGGATCTTCCATCCAGTGAGGAAAAGGGTTTGGAGCTTTTGTACAGATGACAACCTATCTGTAGGTCAGTTAGAAGTACTACATCTCACCAACAGCTCTCTCCATCTCACCAGTTAATTATTTCTATTCATGAACACAAGATTAAGTTTTTTAAAAAATCCTTTCAATATGTTTTGCACTGGTTAGTCTGCAGCTTTTTGATAAAATTTACTCCCACATATTTTAATTTTTGGATGCCTTAATTTCTAATCATGTTATAGTTGGGAAAGGCTTTCCTTTCTCTCTGGATTTATTTATTTATTTATTTGATTGGATTAATAAGATTTTAGTTACTTCTTCATAATTGTTAATTATTCTGATGCTCAGGCTGTTCCATATTTAACAAAGGAGACCTCTCTGAGTTTTTAAATATTTCCATCATTGTGAAGTTTTGTTTAATTTTTGCAACAAAATATTCGATTGAGCCTTATATTGCACTTTTTTTAGCACAGTTCCAGAATGATTCTCCTTCCTGTAACACCGGGACCCTGTAGTGAATAATGACATCTGGAAATTAAGATTGCTGGGAGTTACAAGGTTGTTAAAGCACATGGTTCATCATTTCTCCTACTGCAGTTCTTACTCGCTTGTTTTGGCAAATCCACTGCTCCATGTGGGTCACTGATCTTCTCTCCTCTTCCCCCTTCAGTTCCTCCTGTCATCCGTGTGTACCCGGAGAGCCAGGCCAGGGAGCCCGGAGTGACCGCCAGCCTCAGGTGCCATGCCGAGGGCGTCCCGGACCCACAGCTTGGCTGGCTAAAGAATGGGGTGGACATCACACCCAAGCTGTCCAAGCAGCTCTCCCTGCAAGGTACCCTTTCGTGTGCTTTCTCCTCTTAAGTCATCATGAAGAGCGTTGATGCTAAAATTTACAGCATTTTACATTATTTGGGACAAAAGAAAATGAATGTTAGTGGCAATAGAATGTCATACATATGAAAAAGGTTATATCTAAGACATACTTGAAATAGAGTCCTTTAATACTTTAATACTCTAAGTAATGGCCCTGTCACAATGATTAATTATGTCATTATTTAGGTTGTAAGTAAAATATTAAATTATATATGTTTAAAGGACTTGTGAGTTATAGTAGATGTGCTGGACAGAATAATTGGATACAAAGACATTTTTGAAGTTACTTTTTAAATATTTAAGTAAAATATGGATTTTAGAGGGCTTTAATAATATAGAAGTTTAAATGGATATTTTCCAGCATATTTTGTAAATGAAGATATTAATAAGTAACTAAATGTTACACATTTATTTCCTTTAAAGCTATTAATTTGATTCTACATATAAATATTCTGGAATTTTTAATATTCTGATATGGATATATGATTAATCCACTGTCTACATTACAACAATTACAAATTTTTAGAAAATAAAAAAATAACAAGATAGTTTTTGTAAGGCTAAATATTGAAGATACTGCAAAAGCAATTATACATTATAAGCTGATTAAGCTGATAAATTCATAAGTCTGATTTGATTTTTCAATATAGCACATGTCATTTCATTAAGTTATTTGTTACATGTTTGTTAGATTTCTTATTCTAGGTCTTTACAACTCTTTTATTCAAATTGGTAGTAATATATTTTTCATTATTTCTCTAAGCATAGGTTTCTATATGATTCTACTTAAATGGTGAAAATGTTTAACCATAAAATCTTTGAAATAAAACTTCTTCAAGATTGTACTTACTTGTCTTTGCATGTCAGCAGTGCTGAGTCTGAAATATTCTTGGTCTTTGCATTTTATGGTTATGTGTCTATTCGTTTATGAGTCAGGTATTCCTTTAGCATTTGCATGTGAAATTCTATTCTAGTCACTAACTGAAAAACTGCGGGCCAGTGTAGGATAATACATGAATGAAGGGAAATAAAATCCCCAAACAGTGAAAATTATTTTAACAAGCAAATCAATATAAATAGTGCAAGGAAGCTAAAAGTAAACAGACAAGACACCAAGAGGTAGCTCATGGAAGAAGAAAAGTTTAAAAGGGAGGAAGAGTTCCACAATGTTTGATGTGTGGAAAACATCAAAGAAGACCATTAACATTTCCTTGTGGAAACTTTAAAAAGAGTTTTTGCAGCCTCACTGTTTCATGGCATTAGAAATGAAAAGGAGTTAATAAGCACTTAGGAAATGATGACAAGGGTATGTTTGCGTGATGGCACTCACTTCATTTCTTATGGTAGTGTCTTTTACGTGGATGAACAATATTCATGATTCAAATTTCCATTAAAATTCAGGAAAAAGGGACACTGATAAAGTGAACACACAACTTCAAGTTAACCCTGTGTAACACTTCCTGTGCGTGTGGGAAATGGAGAGTGGCAGAAAACACACTCCACTGGGCTCTGGGTCAGGGAACGAAGGTGCAGTTTACAGAACGTTGAACGCCTGCCTCCAAAGGAGGGGAGGAGGAAGGACAGCAGTTCAGTGAGGACAGTCTCAGGCAGCCGCCTGCCCTTGTCATCGGAAAGCAGAGTACCTAGGCTGAGAGTATCCTTTACAAGTTGCCTTTGTCTGTCTTCCCAGCCAATGGAAGTGAGGTTCACATCAGCAACGTGCGATACGAAGACACTGGCGCGTACACGTGTGTCGCGAAGAATGAGGCGGGCGTGGACGAGGACATCTCTTCGCTGTTTGTGGAAGATTCTGCTCGAAAGACCCGTATGTATTAAACTGTATGGCTCTTTAGATTACTATGGTCTCTTCCAGCTGTTCAAAAAGCCATGCATCAGAAAACTAAAAAATGCACAGGGCATTGAAACAGTTTATAAAATGTTCACTGTTGCAATGGAATAATTTGATTTATTTTCCAAATGTTACATAATACATTTCAGGTCTCACCTCCCATTGAAAGCCCTCCATAAACATTCCGCATTAGACGTAGTAAGGCCGCATCTATCTTCCTTGGTCAGCTGTGTTGCTAGAAGCTGCCGTGTAGCCTTTCCTGGTAGCAGGTACCAAGCTTTCTGCTCCAGAAGATGACCCACTCCAGGGCTGTCCTTGGTTGAATGGTAGAAATCCTGTACAGTTTGATTTTCTCCTGAAGTTATAAGAAAAACCATGCAGTGTCTTTAAATGTTTAAAACATTTACACATGATACTTGTACCTGCGTAGAAAGTACGGTATGATGCCTCCTTTAGTGCATGTGTTGTAAATCATCAAAATGGGGAGCTTAGCATACCTGTGGCTCTCTACTTCTCTATCACTTGTGAGGATGGGCACCTTCCAATCCACTTTCTCAGCTGTTCTGAGATGGGAAGTGCACTGTTGTTAATTATGTGCACCCTGCCGTGCCCCATGGTGGCAGAAAATGACCCCAGCCAGTACATTTCAGTTTCTGTGGGTTACTGTTACTCAAGTAGCCTCCAATTTATTTCCATTCCTGTTACCTCTGCTCCCCAGAAAGGGCTGCCAGTGTGCTGCACACAGTAACACCAATCCCCAGACTACAAGCACTCTGTCTCTGTTCCTCTGCTCTGCTACCCTATGAAGCCTCCCTCCCTGAGCCTCCAGTGTGATCCCCATGGGGACACTGGCCTAACAAAGCTGACTCCTACCAGAAAACCTCAGTGCTGCTTGATTCTTGGCCACAGCTCTAGTGCTACACTGTAAGCCAAGCACTTGGTGTGGAGGGGCTGGGTGCTGAGGGTGGACTGGATCTGTGGATAGCTGGCCCTGCACTTGGGGAAACACAGGGATGCTTCTTCTGGCCTTTCTCACGGCCTCCAGGGTACTGGGCTGGGACTGGATCACTTGGAATGACTCTTCACCCTTGCCCTCGGCTCTGCTGTTCGATTTGGTATGCTTCAATTAAAAAATGTGTCAGAAATTGTGGAAACGTCTAATTTGCCAGGCCCATTGCTCTGCACTCCGATTTTGAACATGGCTAAACCAGTGTTGTCCCAGAAGTCTTATTTGCTCTTAATCAACAAGTGCAAATAGATATGAAAAGATCTAACTCAGAGAACTTTGCCCAGATCCAACTAGCAATATATCATTACCTATATTTTGTCTGATTAGAATAAGGATCATTACAGGTAAACATGTAAAAGAAGTTTTAAGGGAGAAAAAGGAATCTTATTTTAATGGCCTAAATAAGATCCAAGATAATTTTTTATTCTTTTGTATGAAGTGTGATAAAAAATACAGTGTTTCAGTTTAAAAGATCTTACTTTGATAAAGCAAGCCTTGCCGCTAATCTTCTTGAAATTATTCCCCTTTGCTCAAGCACTCCTAACCCACTGCCCTGGAGGGGTCTCTCTGGAGTGGGATGCAATGAAAGCTCGGGCAGCCTGGAGCTCTGCCAGCGCAGAGGCGGGAGGGTGGAAATCACTGCCCTGTGTCCTCAGCCACACGTTCATTCTCTGAGTTCGCACTGCCACCCTTCCGCTTCTGCCCAAAGTCGAAATGACCATGCAAGGTAAAGTTACGGGCAGAGTGAAGATGCTGAGGCAGACCTGGCAGCGCAGCTGAGGATGCCCAGGGAGAGGACTCCGGGC
>PVJX010044573.1:0-13108 GCA_004027295.1 Dolichotis patagonum
AAACAGATCACCTATAAAGGAAAACCCATCAAAATCACGGCAGACTTCTCGATACAGACCATCAGGTCAAGAAGAGCTTGGAGTAAAGTAATTCAAGCGCTGAAGGAGAACAATCTCCAGCCCAGATTGGTGTATCCTGCAAAACTCTCAATAGAAATTAATGGAGAAACAAGATGCTTCCATGACAAAGAGGAGCTAGGAGAATCTGTGACCACCAGTCCAACCCTACAAAAAATACTGAAGGACATACTAGGGAGAGAGAACAAGAACACGAACATTTCAGGAACAGTGGCAGAGAGGCCTCAGTGAACGAGGCAGACAGTGGAGTGGAAGAGAAAAATAGACTATCATTGGCAGTAAAATAGAAAAGCAGAAATGAGGCAGAGAAGATAGGCTATAATCTCTAGTATAGAGGGCCTTGAAATACTAACAGAGAAACACAAGCAGAGTAGATCAGGAGATAGGATCCATTGAGCTGCTCCAAATAGGGAGGCAGTGAGACCCAAAATAAGCAGTGCACCCCATGGGAGTGAAAGGGGAGGAATTGTCTAAAAAAGGGAGGCAGAGGATACTGTTAATGGGGTAACAAGATTTAAAATTTATATTATTCTCACCACTCTGCTTGGATGGATTGTGTGCTGTTCCAGTTTGTCTACTTACACTAGACTTGAGGACATGATCAGCTATCCCAAAAATAAGAGGACATATTATGGTAATCACCCCTAATTTTCCTATCAACTTAACCTGAAGCCCTTTATATCTTATACTGTCTTATTATGGCTGAGCTTATTTGAATCTGGTTTGTTAGATTGCTACTTTGTATTGACTGATCTTATTTAAAACTGTTGTGATGGATAGCACCAAGTCTAAGAGCATAGGCAACTACACTGATGACAAGATTCACTAAGATACCCACTCTGGTTTGATTATTACTTGCTTTTGAAGTCTTATAATGTCTCTAATGTTTTGTTTTGATTAATGTTGTTATATACTGCTGAGACACCACGGTAACCATTGTAGATCACCTTGTATTGCGGTTTTGTGTGACTTTTCTGCCTCATGCTTTTCTAGGAATTGTTTTATCTTGCTTTGTTTTGTTCTTCCGGCTAATATAGAAATGATAGATATACATGTAGAGACTCATGCATGTGTAGAGCTTAAAAACAGCTTACGAGAACCAACTATATAACACATGTTGAAATGAAGAACTACTTTGAAGAAAAAGAGACGCTACAATCCCCAGTGCTGATTCCATAATGTCATGATGTGAAGTGCAGCAAAACTATCACTTTTCGTTCGAAGTGATCTTAGCTCGCTTTGCCTTGTCTAAGTTCAATACACATTAAGGTATGGACAGCTGTTTTGCGGAGAATGAGAGACATTATGACAGCCATTCATGGCTTCCCTTATGTCTGGTCTTGAAGACCTGTAATGCCCCCCTCATCCTGCTCAGATCAATTCCATACTAGGTCGTTTTATGTGAATTCCCTATATGTGACAATCTGGACAATTATTTGGAAGAAAACAAGAGTCAATATGATAGAGTGAATATCTCCAATTGTCTTGCTTTGAAATTTATGTCTCACATTGCTTTCTTGTGATCCTCATTGCTCTGTTTTGTTGTGTTTAATTTTACCCTTTTGGTATAATTGCATGTATGTTTGAGTGGGTAAGATGGATGACCATATTGTTGTTTTTGTTAGATCGTGGAGCAGAACTGTTAACAGTCTCACTGATTGAATGTCTACATGTTTTACCTTTGTAATTAGAACAACTATTTCAAAGAAGTCAGTATGTAATTAGTCAAGTAATAATGTCTTAGGTTTTATTGCTGTTGTACTCCTCCTTTTTTCCTTGAAATACTGTATTGTCGCTACCCTTTATTCTGTTTTATTTTGTTTTGTTTTTTTCCTCTTTAAATAAAAACAAAAAACAAAAAAAAAAGAAAGTAAAATGAATAACAGGCAAGATTGGAATCACTGATATTTTGAAAACCTTTTTACCTACTATGTTACTAACCAGAATGTGTAATAAGCATCATTAGTGATTTCTTTAGTGTTGCAGGAAGATTAATGCAACCTTTAAAATATTTTGAATCTTTTTCTGAGATTCTTCGACCTTTAATTTCCTCATTGGAGTAGGATGAAGATGATAAGACTATTTTCTACTTTCAGACTAAGGTGTTGTACTCCCATATTTCCCCAAGTGTGTGTGTGTGTGTGTGTGTGTGTGTGTGTGTATACATATTATATATATATATATATATATATATATATATATATACACACACATACACATACATACAGGTTCATGTGTTGGGGAGTGATTGGAAATACAGAATTGTGGAACAAATATATGACAGTATTAGCCTAATGCTTTTAATTTTACTAGGTGGCAAGCAGTTTCAAAAGCTTTATTTTCTATTATAATTTGTATTGTGAGCAAAATGTTAAGTTGGTCTTAGTTTTAAAGATTGTCAAATTAAAAATAAACTTTAGTTGTGCAACAAGTCCACCCGAGGATATTGTTCATTTTCTTGCTAGTAGAAACTATGCTTATGCTTCCTTATAAACCCATGTTTTGTTGTACAATGAGTCAAAATTAATTCTTTGTTATCCCCTCAACCATTTGAATGATTCAAGCAAATGAATAGATTCTGAGAACAAAACCAAAAATAAAAGGAAACTCCTAAAAGTATTAATTAGAAGTCATAGAATCCTGATGTGACTTCATAGATACCTGTGGTCAGAAGTTTGGACTATGGAGCAAGTCAGTAATTAAATAATATCAGCTAACTAGTCTTTCTGTCTCTGTCTCCATTTTTGTTTTATTTTAAAATTGTATTTATTTAGGCTGCGGATACAGCTCAGTGACATAAGCATATGCCTGGCAAGTACAAGATCCTAAGTTCAATTCCTGGTACCCCCCTCCCAAAAAGAAAAGAATTGTGTTTATTTTGCAGATTAGAAAAGGGAAGCCTTAGGACTTAAATGATTTAACTAAAGTTCTAGGTAGTGGTAGAACTAGAACAAAAATGTTAGGTCTCTTTAACTTCTTGTTTAGTCATAGATGGCTTACACTAGAATTTGTATTAAAATATTAGATGTTCAATATATATTATTTAAATATCCAGCAGATGCATTCCAGAAATTCCATTGAGATTTAAAAAATTTATCAAAGCAATTTGTGGCTATTAAATGTCACCTATTTCCATTTGTGTCTGATTAATATAATAATGATCCATTTATATTGCATTTTTGAGTCTTAGAATAAAATATTAAGATACAGAAAAACCAGGCATGGTGGCACATGACTGTAATCCCAGCACTCAGGAGTTTGAGACTGAGAATTGCTGCCAGTTTGAAGCCAGCCTAAAACTATAGTGAGATCCTGTCTCAAAAAACAGGATCTCACATCTACTAATAAGCTTTATTATACTTGAGATTTGTGTAGATTCTTTGCTTAAAACCAAGTTAAGCTGGAATTGTTGAGTGCTTACTAATAGTGACACAGAGAATCATTATTACAGCTATTAAATGATAGGCACAGCTATTAAATCATGTTTAGAAACCCCTTACAGAAATGTTATGCAGATTGTTACGGTTTATATCACATCCCCCCCCCCCCAAGTCTCATGCAGTCATAATCCGGGCTTAGTCTAGCGTTCGTGACTGATTCATTGTCTAGCACGGGGATTGGTGGTATGAGTGCTGTACTCGCCCAGTGGTAGAGCCAGCATACGGTGTAATGGCAGGAAGACGGTGTGTCCCTCTTTTGTGCTGTTTGCTCCCCCTCAGCCATGTCATTTTGCCTGGGAGCCAACTGAGTATGGACTGAAACCTCCAATCTGTAAGAAATAAATCTTCCCTTCCCTAACTTTGGGTGTCAGGTATTTTGTCTCAACAACGAGAGAGAAAAATAACCAAGACACGTATGAAAAACTTTCAGATTTTTCTAAATCATTCTTATAATGATAGGGGAATTAATTATAAAATGTTGATTTCCTTAAATTAGTATTTACCTAGAACCAGATAGTTGGTGACTTTTTAAAGACATATACCATTAGTTTTAGTCATTTTAAATTAGATGTCATCTTAAATTTTTGAATTATCTTAAACTGTAGATGGCAGGGAAAAAATGTTAAATATGATTTTGTGGTAGTTCTGGGACAAAAAAAAAAAAAAAGAACTTTTTGGTCTTTCTTTTTCCAGAGCTTGCAACCAATTGGGCATGGAGGATGATAAAGCAAGTTCACAAGTAACCAACCACTCCATAATACAAAGATGATTGATTAACTGTAGATGCAATGGAGAGGTACAAAGCTCTTAGATCTCACAGAGGAAGTGGTATCCAACTCCTGTTTAACTAGCATGGCACTTAAACATTTGTTTTTCTAAAATCGGGTAATAGATAACATTCACTCTTTAAAATGAATAATCACAAAATTGTGAAAAATCACAAAGTTGGATAACTTTTCCACTAATTCTAGAATAAACTTTTTTAAAAATGTTTTTTAGCTAAGGTGCGCCTTCCTAGGCACCATGCTTCCTAATACCATATATTTAGCAGATAATGGAGTTTGTAAACACAGGTGAAATTGGAAAATCATGACTCAAAGTTATTTTCTTTTAGTTCTGGAAGCAAATGCCTAGACTAGGGTGAAAGGGCACACATGGGCTAGGGGAGAGCGCTAGCTTGGGAATTACAGGGTGCTGTTCTACACAGCATCTTTTTCTCCATATCTGTCCTTTTTAATACTCTATTCTCTGTTCTTTTAGAACAGACTTCACCTCTGTTACAGCCTTTGTAAGAAGTGACTTCTTTTGCATTACCTGCCTGAGACTTCTTTAAAGTCCAGAATCTTGGTTTACCAATTCTTGTATGATCTGACCTCTCTCATACCTCTCTAATCTCATCTCTTTTCATTCCTTGTATTCCCACCAGAGTAATCTTTATGGATCTCCCCCACCCCTTGGTTCTTATGTGTAAAATTCTCCTTCATATTTCAGTTGAAATATCACTAAGAGGATTTCACTGTTCATCAAACCTACAGCAGTTTTTTCACTTGCCACAAAATGCTAATTTAAAACTCCATAAGTGTCACTGATTTCATTGTTGCATTACTTAATATTTCTGTTTGACTAGACTGTAAGTTCAATATTAACAGAACCCTAACTTGTCATATTTTTGGCTACATCGTGACCTTCTAGAATATTGTTGGATATGTAGTATGTGTTTAGTAAATACTTGATCAATAAATGTTAAGTGAAAAATGCTTGCTTTGAGCCATGGCTCCTGCTGCTCTGGTTCATCTCCCCTGTGTGGCTCTGTATCTGTCTTCCAGAAATTCATCAAAGTCTCTGGTCTGTTCATACCTTTGCAGTCTCCATTTTCCAGTGTTTTTATGAGTTTCTTTTTGTAATTGTTCACTATCATCATAGTGGAATTTGGGGAGGTAGAGAAGTATATTGTCACTATTGATAAGTGATATGTTACAGTAAGGTTGAAGACATGAACAGAGGCCCAGTTGGAAAGCATGACTTATTTTTGTAGAATAAAGTTGAAATTGTAGGTTGAAATCATGACAGAGCTCTAAAATCATGTGATGAAGTGTTCATACTTAATTCAGATTATCATGGGAAACTTCTGGGTAGTTGAGCAGAATCTTGTCATGAAGAGAGTCTTTAAGGAAGATTAGTCTGAAAGTCATTAGTCTTCTTAAAGAAGAAAAGCCAGTTAGGAAATTGCTAGAATAACCTGCAGGCATTATAGTGTAGATCTAAACAAGGTTGTGGTCATAAAAACCCAAAAAGGAGGGCATGCAGTCAGAAACATAGCTGGGCCTCCTGGTACTGTGGTGGTTAATTGCTCAGTGATAATTGCAGTTAGCAGTGTGACTTTTTATTTTGATGGGTTCATTGACAGTATTGTGTGAGAGACAATATTGAATGTGTATCTTTTATCAGTAATGAGTTTTTAAAAGTCTTCCAAAGATGTTTTACATTTATGAAATAAACAGAAAGTTGACACCTGAAAGCTCTGTAAGGTGGAGAATATTTGAGCAATTCTAGTACTATCTCAGCAGCTCATCTTGAAGTCTGTATTTATTTAAAGCCTTTCCACTTGGTTAAATACTAACCTTTGATTTGTAACTGAATTACAACTTTTTTTTCCTGATCACTTGTGATGTTACTCAACTTTTTAAAAAATTAGTTGGGGTTTGTTTTGTTTTTTCATCCAGAGATTAAAAATGATCTTTTGTCTGTGTGACAGTTATCTGATGAGTAATTTTTTTCTAAGTTACTAAACCTTTATTAATCAGAATACAATTAGAAAGCTTATTGAATAAACTAGGAAAAAACCACTTCAGGAAAGACAATACATATGCATTCATACATAGTAAAAGACAACTGTTAGAGAAATTTATGATTATGTTTTAGCCTCCTTAGACTAAACCATATGTTTAATTTGGGGAAAATGTTTTACACCCTATTTTATTCTTTTCTCTGAAGTTTATTTCTGAATTTTAAATGACTTAGTAATTGATTTATTCTGTTTGCTAGCTAAACTACAACTTCTAAAGGCAAATATTTTTTTCTTTTGCATTCCTCTCATCACTTTCTTCCCTATTTTATTCCAATTTTCAGAAAAGTTGTAAGATTAGAAACAATCCCCACATTGCCCTTTATTCTATTCACCAAATGTTTAATTATCATTCCTTTTTTCTAATTATCATTCCTTACTTTCTGTCTCCCTCACACAAACATACCCTCACTGCCCATACATGCACATATATTTGTCCTGAATTATATGAGAATTATGTTGTAGACAGTATGCCCCTTTATGGCAAAACTCTAATGTGTGTTTCCTAACACCAAAGATGTTCTCTTATATAACTGCAGTGCTATAGAGAAATGTAACATTGATTCAACATGATGTAACCCACAATCCATAGTGAAATGTTATCATTTGTCCTAACACTTGTCTTTTATAGCTACACTTGTATGCTTTCCTTATGCCTAGAATCCAGTCTAGGGTCAAGCATTGTTGTGTCTCTCTTCTTTTAGTGCCTCTTTAAGTTCCTTTTATTTTTTTTTTAATTTTATTTAAAGAGAAAAAACAAAAAAGAAAACAGCCAAACAAAACAGAAAAAGGGTAGCAACAATACAGAATTCCAAAGGCAAAAAATAAAACAACAACAAAAAAACACTAAGAAATCGCCACTTGATAAGTTACATGCTGTCATCCTTGGAAATAGTTGTTCAAGTTACAAAATTAAAGCATATAAGGTAGACATTTAAACAGTGAGACTGTTAACAGTTCTGTTCAACAATGGAACAAAAACAGTAATGTGGTCATCTATCTTACACACTTAAATATACATGCAGTTATATCCTTTAGAGCACTTTCTTTTCCCCTCTCTTTTTATATATATGTATTTTTTTAAATTTTATTTTAAGGGGGATAAAATTAAACACAACAAAACAGAACAGAACGGGACATAAGAAAGTAATAAATTTCATGGCCCTGAAGCAAGGCCAGCAGATCGCTGTAGCTACTGGTATCAAACAGGAGCCTAAAGAGAATTCTTTTTGTGGTCTGTTGGCCATTTCAGAACTTTGGAAATGGAATGGTCAATTCATCAGAAAGAAATAGCAGGTGAGTATGGCGGACTTTAGGGGCCCTGCAGGGGAGAGACCCTGGCGCCTCGGGACCTGGACCATCCGGTTGACTCGGGGTGCCAGGAGAACAAGGAACTCCCCCCCTCTCTGGGGGCAGCTGAGAGTGTGGCTGACTTTTGGTAGCCCAAAGGAAAGAGACCCTGGCACATCAGGACCTGCACCGTGCGGTTGACTTGTGGTGCCAGGAGAACAAGGAGCTCCACCCCTCTCTGGGGGTGGCTGAGAGTGGCAGACTTTCAGCAGCTTGAAGAAGAGAGACCCTGGCGCATCCGGACCTGCACCATGCGGTTGACTTGGGGTGCTGGGAGAACAAGGAACTCTTCCCGTCTCTGGGGGATGACTGTGATACTGCCTGCGTGTGGACTGAGAATCAGACATCTCATGTTGTCCTGTCCCCCATCCCTTGTTCCCCCTCCCCCTCCCCCCTGCCTAGCAAGTGGGAGCCAGTGAAGTACACATCTTGTGAAAAGATTGTCTGTGTTATTTAGTATGAGCTCCCCATATGCAAGGATGAGGACAACCATTTGGAAGAAAACAAGTGACAAATATGACAGATAGTAAAGATCTCTGGTTTTCTAGCTTTGACATTTATGCTTTCTTATGTCATGTTCTGTTCTGTTTAATTTTACTCCCTTTTAAATTAAAAAAAAATTTTTTTTAAAGTATAAATTTCAAAGCTAGACAACCTGAGATCTTTACTATCTGTCATATTGTCTCCCGTTCTCTTCCAAATGGTTGTCCATATCTTTGCATATGGAGAGCTCATACTAAATAACATATCAATCTTTTCACAAGATGTGTACTTCACTGGCTCCCACTTGCTGAGGCGGGGAGGGACATGGGACGGGACAGGACAACATGAGATGTTCGATTCTCAGCTTGCGCCTCTGCAGGCTCACATCCACCCCCCAGAGAGGGGTGGAGTTCCTTGTTCTCCCGGCACCCCAGTCAACAGCATGGTGCAGGTCCCCATGCACCAGGGTCTCTCTCCTTCAGGCTGCTGAAAGTCTGCCACACTCTCAGTCTTCCCCCAGAGAGGGAAGGAGCTCCTTGTTCTCCCGGAACCTCGAGTCAACCGCACAGTGCAGGTCCTGACATGCCAGGGTCTCTCTCCTTGAAGCTGCTGAAAATCTGCCACACTCTCAGCCACCCCCCAGACTGGGAAGGAGCTCCATGTTCTCCCGGCACCCCAAGTCAACTGCATGGTGCAGGTCTCGATGCACCAGTGTCCCTCCCCTGCAGGCCCTCCAAAGTCTGCCATACTCACCTGCTATTTCTTTCTGATGAATTGACCATTCCATTTCCAAAGTTCTGAAATGGCCAACAGACCACAGAAAGAATTCTCTTTAGGCTCCTTTTTGAAACCAGCAGCTTCAGCGATCTGCTGGCCTTGCTTCAGGGCCAGTAAGTTCCTTTTAATATGGAACACTTCTTCAGCTTTCACATTTTTTAAAGCAATAGGGCAAATATTTTGTAGGTCTCTTCCATTTTTATTATATGTGCTGCTGAAGCCAGCAGTGTAAAAGGTCTCTTAATGATTTGATTCAGGTAGTACATTTTTGGCAAGGACACTACAGAACTATATGTTCCGTGCATCATAACAGCCATATGTTGTTTGTCACAATTTTGATGATTTTGTGATGACCTGTAGTGTCTTTCTTATAATTTGTGGAGCGTTGCTTCAAAATTATATAGCCTTATTAAATTTTTGCCCAGTAGCTTTAATATCTTTTGATGACTTCTGCTGTGAATTGGGGGAGAGCGGGTATTACTGGGGATAGAACTCAGGGTCTTTGCACTGAGCTACATCTCTGTTTCTTATTTTGGGACAGGATCTCAGTTAAGTTACCTAAGTTTGGCTTGAATTTGATTTGCAACCCTCATTCCTGAGCCTGCCAGAGTGCTGGGATTATAGGTGTGTGCCACCACACCAGACTTTTCTACTTTGATTTTTGGGGTCCCCCCCCAATAGCAGGAATAGAGCTCTCTAGCTTGACAGGCAGGGACTGTGCTACAGAGCTTATCCCCGGCCCCACTGCCTTGATTTTTAAAATTACTTTTTAAAATGTTTTTATAACTAAGTATTTCATTATTATGACTGGTTGAAAAATAACTATCTTATTTCATCTGCATTAATTTGTTGGCGTTCTGCAGTAGTGTGTTGTATTTGTGTCAGTATGGATTCATGGATTTTATTTTATTCAGTGGGCTATAGTTCATTTCTGTCATAACTTATTTTGATGCTAAAATTGTCTCAGATTAGGCCCTCAAAGTTCTTTTCTACATTTAATGTTTGCTTATTATTCTGGCACAAGAAAGCATTGTAGGTTCTCATTTTGTCATCATGGTTTTTTGGGGATTTTTTTCTCCTGCAATAGTCCTGGAATGATTATTCTATGGATCTTTAGTTACTTTTGTTTGAGTATATATTTATTTATTTTTGTTTTGTTTTGTTTTGTTTTAGTACTGGAGATTGAACTCATGACCTCACGTTTGCAGGACATACACTTATGCTGCTGAGCTAAACCCCCAGCTTTGAGTATATATTTAGAAAGCAAATACTGGGCACCAAGTATGCCACTTGTTACTGTGGTGACCTTGCTACTAGATTGTTAAAGTGGACACACCTGCAAAAACATAAACACATACATGTCAATTTCTCTCCCTCTTTTTTTCTCTTTCTGTTTGAAATCTTCAGTTCATTTTGATAACTCAAAACCAGATACAAATGACTGCAGTTCTCTGCCACTCTCTTGTTAAAATATGAATTGCTTGTAGGTTTATATTTTTGCCAGTACACTTAGGTATCTTGTGGGAGAATAGGGCAAAAGTTAAAAAAGCACTGCCTGCCTCCCTAGTGAGATGTTCAAGAGCTTCATGATAGTTTCTCCTACCCAAGTGAGTGAGCCTCTCTAAAAAGGCTGACAGTACAAACAGTATCAGATGTCTACAAAGATAACTACCTACACAATAGAAAAAGATTTGAAATGTGGAGTCATGTTGGCCCGATGAATATCTCTGGAAGCAGGTGCAAAAGCCTCTTCTTAGTGTGTTGTGTGCATGTATGTTTCCTAAGCCTGTGATCACAAGTTACTATGCAATGGATGGCTTAAAGTACAGAAATTTATTCTTATACTACTCTTCAAATGAAAGTAAAAACCTGGAATATAAACAGTAGCATTTTACTATTAATCTTTTTTGTTTCTTCACATTTCATTGTTTTCTAGCTGCTCTGTAGCTTCAGATAGTGGTATATAGTATGTTGCACAGTAGGTAATTACAGGATTGATCATTAGAAGTTTTTAATTTTTTGAAGAGCCTCCATACTGATTGCCATACTGGTTATACTAATTTATGTTCTTACCAACAATGTAGAAGGTTTTTCTTCCTCCACTACTTTTGTCTTTTTTTTTCTCAGTCCTTGATACCCATTCTTATTGCAGTAAAATGAAATCTCATTGTTGTTTTGGTTTACCTTTCTCTAATGGCCAAACATGCTGAACATTTTTTTCATATACTTATTGAGCACTTATATTTTTTCTTTTGGCTGGGGGGAGGGGGGACCAGAATCGAACTCATAACCTTGCACTTGCCAGGCAGGTGCTGTGCTGCTAAGCTGTAACGCTGGCCCCTGTACTTTTTTTCTTTTGAAAAGTGTCTGTTAATTTCAGTTGCCTGTTGTTGATTGGGTCTTTTACTGGGGGGAAGTCTAATTTTTTTAGTTCTGTATGTATTGTAGATATTGGTCCTCTTTTGGAGGAGTAGCTGGCAAATTTTTTCTCCCCATTCTGTGGCATAGGTTGTCTTTTCACCCTTGTTTCTTTTGCTGTATGGAAGCTTTTTAATTTGATACAGTCCCATTTGTTAATACTTGGTATTATTTTTTGTGTAATTGGGGCTTTCTTCAGAAAGTCCTTGCCTATGCCTATCACTTAAAGAGTTTACCTATTTTATCTTTTAGTAGATTTAACATTTCTGGTTTTGTATCTGGGTTTTTGATTCATTTTGATTTGATTTTGGTACAGGGTTAGAAAACTCAGGTCTAGATTTATTCTTCATGGAGGTAGCCATTTTTCCCAGCAGCATTTTCTCCAGCATGTTTTTGGCCCCATTGTCAACAATCAGATGACTGAAAGTACATGGAGTTTTTTCCTGCATCCTCAAGTCTATTCCATTGATTGACATGTCTGTTTTTGTGCCAATATCATGCTTTTCTTCTTTGTAAAATTACTATAGCTTTGTAGTGTAATTTGAAATCCGGAATTGTGATCCCTCCTGCTTTTCTTTTTTTTCTTTTTCCCCACTCTTTCAAGATGAGATTTCACTATGTCTTAGACTTGCTTTGAACTCTACAAGAATCTTCCTGCCTCTTCTTCCTGAGTGCTGGATGACAGATGTCCATTACATGCCTAGCTTCTATTTTGATGTTTTTATTAAAGATTGCTTTGGCTATTGTAGATCTCTTCTGCTTCCATATAAATTTTAGGAATTTTTTTCTAGTTCTGTGATGAATAGTATTGGTGTTTTTATTGGAATTAAAGTATATAGTGACATCGATTTTGGGGGGTTTTTTTGTTTTTTTTTTAATTTTATTTAAAGAGAAAAAAACAAAACAAAACAGAATAAAGGGTAGCAACAATACAGAATTCCAAGGAAAAGAACAACAACAAAAAATCCTAAGAAATTATTACTTGACAAATTACATACTGACTTCTTGGAAATAGTTGTTCAATTTACAAAGTTAAAACATGTAAAGTAGACATTCAAACAGTGAGACTGTTAACAGTTCTGCTCCACGATCTGACAGAAACAGCAATATAGTCATCCATCTTACCCACTCAAATATACATGCAATTACATCAAAAGGGTAAAATTAAACACAACAAAACAGAACAAAGCAGATCACAAGAAAGCAATGTAAGAGACATAAATTTCAAGACTAGACAATCGGAGATATTCACTCTCTATCATATTGACTCTTGTTTTCTTCCAAATAGTTGTCCATATTGTCACATACAGGGAATTCACATGAAACAGCATGGTATGGAATTGATCTGAGCAGGACAAGGAGGGCATTTCAGGTCTTCAAGACCAGATATTAGGGAAGCCAAGAATGGCTGTCATAGTATCTCATTCTCCTCAAAACAACTGTCCATACCTTCATATGTGTTGAACTTAAACAAGACAAAGCAAGCTAAAATCACTTTGAACAAAAAGTGATAGTTTTGTTTGATTTCACATCATGACATTATGGAATCAGCACTGGGTATTGTAGTGTCTCTTTTTCTTCAAAGTAGTTCATTTCAACATGTTATATAGTTGGTTCTTATAAACTGTTTATAAGCGCTACACATGCATGAGTCTCTAAATGTATATCTATCCTTTCTGTATTAGAGGTAAAAACAAAACAAAGCAAGATAAAACAA
>PVJX010044574.1:0-13123 GCA_004027295.1 Dolichotis patagonum
TAGCTTTCCCTATTTGCATATTTATTTCATTTGATATCATTTCAGACATTTCAGGTGTATGGCTTCTTTTTTCTTCTATGTACACAGCTTCTAAGCTTTCTTGGGGAGGGCTAGGGCTTTGAGCCTGCCTTTTGGTCTTTCCTTTTGTCATTTTTCTATATTTCCTTACTTTGAGTGGTGTTTCAAAGCTTTCTCTGCATGTGTGGCAAATTAGCTGTTACACCCTCAGTTGCTGGAGGGGCAGTGGCTCCCCCACAGGCTCTTGGCTTTCTCACAGGGTCCTAACTCCCCTCTGTGTACTCCTGGCTCCCTAAGTTGTAAGGCGAATGCTGGGTGTGGCCACCCTGGAGCCTGTGGAATCTCTGGCAGGCCAGGCCACTGTGCTTTGTCCCAGGTAGGTCTCCTGGAGGTTCCCTGTGAGTGAAGGGCCTACAGGTCCCAAAGAGTCAGGCCAGAATGTTGGTTTCTTAAAAGTTCCCGGTCTCAAACAGACCTGGCCAAGATGCCAGTCTCCACAATATTCACAATCCAAACAGCCCGGGCCACTCTGTGGGTCCGAGAGTTTTGGGTCCCAAAGAGGCAGGCCGAGATGCTGCTTTCTGGGAGACTTCCTGGGGGTGAAGGGTGGGCTACGGGCCCAAACAGACCTGGCCCAGATGCCGATCTCCAGGCAGTTCCCTGCGGATGAAGGGCGGGCCTACCAGTCCCAAACAGTCGCACTGAGATGCAGGTTTGCGCAGACTTTCGATCCAAATGGCCCAGGCCACTCTACAGGTCTGAGAGTTTCGGGTCCCAAAGAGACAGGCCAAGATGCTGCTTTCTGGGAGACTTCCTTATTCTTTCAAAGAACCAACTTTTTGATTTGTTCATTCTTTGTATTTTTTCTTAGCCTCAATTGTGTTAATTTCTGCTCTGATCTTTACAATGTTCTCCATTTTTTGGCTTTGGGATTGATTTGCTCATTTTTCTAGAAGTTTGAGGTGTAGCATCAGATTGTTTGTGTTCATACTGTCTTCTTGCTGTGAAAATTCATTGCAATAAATTTTCCTCTGAGGACTGCTTTCATTGAATCCTATAGGTTCCTGTAAGTTTTATTTGTGTTTTTGTTTGTTTGTAGATATTGTTTAATTTTTTCTGTGATCCATTGATTATTCAGGAGGATATTATTTAATTTTCATGTGTTTATACAGTTTTTGCCATTTCTTCTGTCATTAATTTCCAATTTCAGTGAACAATGGTCAAATAAAATAATTTCTAATTTTTTGTATTTACTGAAGCACATTCTATGGGCTAGTATATGGTCCATTTTAGAGAATGCCCCATGTGGAGCTAAGAATGTGTATTCTGATGTTGTTGGGTGGAATACTCTGTACATGCCTACTAAGTCCATTTGTTCACAAGTTTGATTCAGTTTTGTTATTTCCTTGCTGATTTTTTTGTCTGGTTGATCTGTGTCTTTGTGACAATGGGGTGTTAAGAACTCCCATTATAATTGCATTATTGCTTATTTGATTTTTCATGTCTATTTATATCTGCCTTATATATCTCTGTGTTCCCATTTTTGGTGCATATGTATTTAAGATTGTTATCTCTTCCTCTGTAGTGACCTTCAGTATGTAGTGACCTTCTTTATCTCTTTTGATCATTCTTGGTTTGAAGTTTGCACTCTCTGCAAACAGAATAGCTACCCCTGCTTTTTTCTGGGTTCCTGTTGCATGGAATGTTGTTTTCTATCCTTTGAGTTTCAGTCGTATGGTTGGATTTTGTTTCTTGCTCCATTCTGCCAATCTGTTTCTTTTGAGTGGTGAATTGAGGCCATTTACATTAATGGTTATAACATGTGTATTGGGTTATTTCTGTCATGTTGTCTTTCTGCTGTTGATATTTTACTTTTACTGTCTGCTTAATTGTTTTCCCCACTTCGTGGTTTCTTTCTGCTGTTTTTCTTGAAATTGTAGTCATTTTTATCTCTATCTAGACTGTCTTTCAGTACTCTTTGTAGGGTTGATTTGGTGGTCATGAAGCTCTTTAGTTGTTCTTTGCCATGGAAGTATCTTATTTCTCCATCAATTTTTTTTTTTTTTTGGTTACAGGGATCAAACTCACAACCTTGCTGCTAAGCTAAATCCCTGGCCCTCTCTATCAATTTTGCAAGACAATTTCACAAGCTACATAAATCTGGATTGGAAGTTGTTTTCTTTTAATACTTGAAATATTTCACTCCATGATCTTCTTGACTTGATTGTGTTCAGAAGTCTGCTGTGGGTTTTCCATTACAGGTGATCTGCTTTTTTCTCCAACAACTTTTAGTATTTCATTCTTGTGCTGAATTTCTGGGATCTTGACTATAATATGTCTGAGTATAGATTTATTTTGATTTTGGCTAATTTAAGTTTTATATGCTCCACTTATCTGTGTTCTTTTCCCATGCTTGAGAAATTTTCTCCTATTACTTCTGCAAATAGTCTTTTTATATCATTTGTGTTGACTCTTTTCATTTACACCTTTTCATTTTATATTGTTTTTCTTTGCATCATCTTGCAAATGTTGAATTGTTATTTCCTCATTCTAATTATTTTTAAAAGATCTTTCATTTCCTAACCACTAGCTCCAATCTTGTCTTCAAAGTCTGAAAGTCTATCTTCACATTGTTCAGCTTTTGATGGAATTTTTTATTTCCTGGATATCTCTTTGAATTTGTTTGTGTTCTACTTCTTTCCTATATTGTTCATTCAAGTTTTCCATAATGCTCCTCCATTTTTTAAAACTATGTCTTCTTAGGATATGCTCAGCATTTCTTTCATTATGTTTATCATTTCTTGTTTTACCTGGGAGATTATTTCTGATCGTATTTCCTTTAAAGCTTGTTAGAGATTAAAGATTTAAAGCTTTAAAGATTAAAAACTGGTGGTCAACTTAACACCAGCTGAGTTAAATCAGCATGGTGCTGAGTGCAGATGGCCCAGCTGAGGAAAATTGCCAGCATAACTAGAGATGTGGAAAAGAAGAGCTAGGCATTATGGGTTCTCCTATATGTTGCTGTTTTGAGCCATTTGTTCTCCTGGAGGAGCTTGTCATGGCTAGCTTCCCCAACATGAGTTCAGCCATTAGTATCAGAGGAGTTCAGGATCTTGTTGGTGAGACTGGCTGTGGTTCACTTTGGGGGAGCTCTGGTCCTTACATTGTGCATTGCTTCCTGACTCTGGAAGGGAAGATGTTTGCTATTTAATCTCCAGGAGAAGTTTGTCACTCTGGCTTCCTGGCATGTACTGGACTGTTGTCATCATTGGAGGAGCTTAGGACCTCCTTGTCACTGAGGATGATTGCAGTACTTTTCAGAGCAACCCTGATCCTTATTTTGAGCATGATTTCTTGGCTCCAGTGTAGAACCTTCAACCTACTGGCACAGCTCTTTCATCCCACTGGCACGGACTTTCTGGCTTCCACCACTGACCTTTGGGCCTTCCCAGAAGATGTGTAAAACAGACTGTTGTGAGTCCTTGTTGTGGGCTCTAGACCTCCAGTTGGACTCATGGGAGGCATTGTCATGGGCTCTAGGTTTTCATCTGGACTCATGCAGGGCATTTCTGTGGATTCAGGCCCTTGGCTGAATATTCTGCGTCTTTAGTGTTGTGGACAGATTTCCTACACTTTTTGTGTTTCACTCTGAGTGACTATCATAAAATAATATTATAAATTCTGTGTCCTGATTGTAAATTGTTTTCCTCATAATCCCTGACTACAACACAGTCTCATAGAGTTGCTTCTTCTTTTTAGTTGTTATCATTTCAGAAATTTCAGGTGACTTACATTTTCTTCTGTTTCCATGTCTCTTGGACATGCTTGGGATGGGATGCAGGTTTGAGATTGTGTTTTGTTCCTTCATTTTGTCATTTTCCTGTATTCCTCTGAAGCAGCCAAATGCAAAGTCCCAGTTGCTTCCTGAGTTTGCAATGGATGCCTGTTCAGGAGAGGATCACCCCAGCTGGTTGGGGATTGCTGAGCAGCCCTTTTCTGGCTCCCTAGCTGGGTGGAGTTCACTGTGGGGGACTTTCCCTGGTGCAGACCTCTGTGTGGTGCACTGATGTTCCCTGGCTGGTCACTAGTTCATTTTACAATGCCTAGTTTGGATCTCTGTAATGTACATATCTATGTTTTCACATTTTAAATTTAACTTTAAAATGAAAAAACTTGTGAATTATTTGCAAACATATACATTCAACAATCTGCATAATATTGTCATGTGGAATTGACATTTTAAAGAAATAAATACACCTTATGTTAACTATAAGTCAGTTTAGAAATAGAAGACTGCCAGTATTTTATGAGCTACCTTTGTGTTCCCCCTTAATTGTATCCCCCTTTAATCAAAAAGGTAAGCTACTCCTTTTTTGAGAATTATTTTATCTGCTAAATGTAGTTGACCATTACACTGGTGTTTGTTCAAATAAATCGTGGTTCTATCTCTGATGTAGTCCTGTCCCACAGTGACTTCTGAATATATTCATATGACTTGCTTTGATGTAAACATATTTAATAAGTAGTTATATGTTGACATACGTTCTTTTAAAATATTTTCTCTTGGAATCCTAACCCTACCATGCTATGAGGAAGCCCAAGATAGACACTTGATGGGGTCACAGGGAGGTGATTTCAGGAACCCAGCTGAGAACTGAGTCCCCATACTGTGACCCATATCAAATGGTTCTAGCCAGTTCCTAGACATTTGGGCTAACCTAGCTGCAGCTCCAAACATCGAGGAGCAGAGATTAGCCATTCCTGATGTGCTTTATGCAAGACCCTGGCCCAAAGAATTGTGAACATATATAGTAATTGTTCATAAGCCACTAAGCTTCCACATAGTTTGTCACAGCAGCAATAAATAACTGGAGCTCAACTTATATGGACATCTCTACAAGTTATTTAGTTTTGTCTTTTTGGGATTCTCTATAGAATACAAACATTATTTATTTTCTCTGTTAATTTATTTCTTCTGTTAAACATCTTGTTTAAGAGATACTTCCCTGTTGTTCTACGAAGTTCTGGATCATTCATTTTCTTTGATAAATGGTGCTTCACAGTTCTTCATTTTACTTCTGATGAACATATGGTTGTATGCGGTTTGGTGGCATTAGAATGAGTATTACTGTAAACATTCCTGTATGTATCTCTAGTGGTCCATGTGCAAGACTTTTCCTAGGACATATTCTTATGGAGGTGGAATTGCTGAGTCTGTAGCATGCATGCACAGTCAACTTTACTAGGTATTACCAAGCTGTTTCTCAAAGTGATCCTTTACAGTTCCTAAAACAGTGCGTGAAAATTCTCATTGCTTCTAAATTTTGCCAACTGGTTGATACATTGTGTCAATTTGAGAAGTCTAGAAACCTAACTAACATCAGCTCCACATCCTAGGGTATAGAGGACAAACCTCTCACTGCTCTAGGATGTAGTTCATTATGTCATTTTGAGAAGGTCAAAAGTTTGACTAAGTGATTCAGCAGAGGGCCAGGGTCCTTACTTTGTAAACCTCCAACATCCTCAGCCTGTGCAAGAGGAGGGCATAGAAATGATATGAGTTCTCCACTCATCCAAGGGGTGTAGCATGCTAACAATATGAGGATGAAAATAGAGGCTTGTTCTCCCTACTTTTCACTCTTGCTGCCTTTGCTGTTTTCTGTTACCTTGAGGTATTGCCTCTGTGCCTTACCTCCCTGCCTTGGAGCCATCTGATTATAGACTGAAACTTTCACAATCTGTGTACTAAATAAAAGTTTCCTTCTTCAATTTTGGGTGTTGGGCATTTTGTTTCTGCAAGAAGAGAAAAGTAACCAAGACACCAACACTCAGTATTACTATATCAGACTTGCAAGTATTTTTTTTTTTATCCATACAGGTACATTGTACTTCACCAGTGGTTTTATAGCATTTCCTAATGATAAATGAGCTTTGTTTAATGTTTATTGGTCATTTGGACATTCTTTTCCCTATACTATCTCAAGTATTTTGCTTAATTTTCTGCTTAGTTATTTGTCTTTCTATATTAGCTGTTCTTTATAGAGACTAGACATATTTTTTGTTATGTGCTACAAATATCTCCTGCTGTTTTCACTATCATTTGTGATATATCTGGATAATTTTAACATGGGAAAAGTTGACAGTGTTTTGTTTTATGGTTAGTACTTTTAATGTCTCATGTGAGAATTCATTCCATAAGGTCATGAATTCTTCTTTATTTTCTTTTAAATGACTTGACATTCAAGGTATTAACACATCTATAGTTGCCTTTTGTTAGTTTTTGTATATGGTAAGAGGTAGGGATTTGATTTTATATTTTCACCTATGGATATTCAATTATCCTAGCCACCCTTTATTAAAAAGTTTATCTTTTACTCACTGACATACAGTACTATTTTTGTCACATGTTAAATTTCTATATATAAATAGGTCTGTTTCTGGGTACCTTGTTTAATTCATTGAGGACTGTCCTTACTTAATATCTTTGTATCTAACAGGAAAAAATTTCCCCTTAATCTCCAACAGTTTCTTGGCTATTGTTGGTATTTCTATATTGAGTATCAGCTTATCAAATACCACAGGATGTGTACAGAATTTTTAAAAATTCAAAATACCATTAAATCAACAGATCAATTTTGACAAATATTGTACCTCTTATTAACATTTTTAATATATTTCAATAAAGATTTTAAATTTTTTTCTGTAAGAAGATCTAACACATCTTCTAGCTTTTATAATTTTCTCTGTGAAGTTCTCATACATTCTTTTTATTAATTAAAAAGTCCTATTGGAAATGTTATTTAATATTTCTATTTTTTTGAATGTATCAAAGCACAACTGATTTCTGAATACTGATTTTATAACCAACAACCTAGTTAACATCTTTATTAAGTTAAAATAATTTGTAGAATTGTTTGAATTCCTATGATACAATTTTACTGTTTGTGAATAATGGCAATTTCATTTATTTTTCCATACTTATAATTTTGATGTTTTTAAGTTTTCTTTTCTGAATTGGCTAGATCCTTTAGCAATTTTTGAATAGATGTGATATCAAGCATCCTTATCTTTTTTGTTCTCATTTCAAAATGAATGCATTTAATAGATATCATTAAGTATGATATACTATATTTTTGACAGATAAACTATTTCAAATCAATGACATATCTTTCCATTCTCATTTCATAAAGAGAATTTTATCATGAAAAGATGTTGAATTTTGTTGTATTTTTGCATCTATTAACATGAACTTCTTTCTCTAATTAATTAGGTGAACTGCTTTATATTCTAATGACAAATCAGCTCATTTTCCTGAGTGAATCTGACCTTCTGAATTCAGTTTTCTAATACTTAATTTAAACATTTTGCCTATATGTTCATGAGTAGTATCGGCCAGGACATCATTTTGTCCCACTGTTTTTCCCAGGGTTTAAAAATGTGGTTATGAAAGCCTATACAACTTGGAAAATGTTTGGGTACAACAGTATTACTGGCTTTACTGAAATTTCAGGGAAACTTACCAGTGAAATTAATAGACCTGAGATTTGGAGGTGGGAGACTTTTCATTTTGGATTTGGTTGTGCAAAGAATATATAGTACTATTCCAGTTTTCTGCTTATTTGTGAGTTGGTTTGGTAAATTATAGTTTTGAGGAGATGTCTATCTCATGTAAGGTACAAACATCTTTTGGAATAATAGAGTTAAAAATAAACTTATCTTTACAAGGTCTACAGTGTCATAGTTAAGTATTCTTTTCATTATTGATACTGGCTTATGTGCTTTCCTTTTTTCAACCTAATCATCTTACCAAAAGCATATAAATTTTATCAACTTTTGCCAAGAACAAATGGTTGGTTTGGCTGATCCTTTGTATAGCATGTGTTTGTATTTCATTAATTTCTGCCATTAATTTTCTGTTGTTCTTCTATCTGCTTGATTTTTAAAGCACATCTGTTTTCAACTACATAGCATCTATGGTTCCTTGAGCAAAGACCTGTGTGATTTTCTCCTAGGTTTGGGTCTGATTCTTCCCTCTCATTTGGAAAGTGATAAGAGTTTGTGCCTTTCTGTGCCTGGTTGGAGAAAGACTTTACTTCTGGAGTCCCCTGCCGTTGTCTCTCATTAGGCTACTGGCTATGTGATGGTGTCCCATTTAATGGTCTTTATATCTGTCTTTATATGCATGTATCTTCCTTTCTTACTCTCTCCTCTGCTTTTCAAAAAATTGATCAGAGTACACCAATGATACAAGAGATAAGGTGTGGAAAAGATGACTGAGGAAATGAAGAAGTTCTTTCAATCACAAGATCCAAGGGAACCCCAGGACCCTGTATGTACAACTTCTCACCTGCTCTTACTAGGGTATCAGAGAAGACTTGATGCCATGGTGAGTATTTATGGTAACTAGCGTGGTTTTTCTCAGATGCCCAGTGTACTTTTACTTTTGCTTTTACCCTCTTTTTCTTTGTTCAGCCAAGTTTGTTCTGCAGAGCTGGTTTCTCCCTGCTTCAGCCTGCACTTTTCAAATAAACTTTTGGCACTGCTTTTGACTTGTCCAATTCTTGAGGCAAGAAGGACCTGGAATCTTTTGCTTGGCTAACCTTTTCTAAAGGAACTACCGGATAACACCATGGCTAAATTATTACTAATTTGACCACTCTAACAATGGCTTCCTTGCTTTATAGACTAAAGAAGAGAGCCTTGTGTGAATACAGTAGTGGTGACCTAAAAAAGGCAAGTTGAGCACTCTGTCTCTGTCCCCCTTTGCTCAATCATAGAACCTGGTCCAACTTCATTTCTGGGCCACACTCCTCATAGGGACTAAGTGGACCACCACATATCAAATATGCTTTCTCTACCTTCTCACAGAACCACAAAATGATACAGAATCTTTTTCAGTCTCATATCCAACTTTCTTACAGGTGATCAAAAATTACTGTTGGGAATTTAAAGCATTTTGAAATGTTTCTTGGGAGGAGGTATCTCCGGGGCCTGGGCTACTTGGTAGAACTTTGTATATCTCTCATATTAAGTTCTCACTCCAAAAACAGGAGAATTTCTGGTTCACAGATACATCTATATCCCATTTTCCAGTCATTTCACCCAATGATGAGGACTGAGTTTTAGGAAAAGAAGTCTCATCAGTCAACACAGCCAGATTTGCCATGGGCAGAGCTCTGTCCAGAGAACCCCTCCCCCTCAGCCTTGCATGGGCCCTGCTGCTGCACTGTCTCAGCCATGGTTCTCAGAAAAGGGCCCACTTGTCTCAGAATTCACAGAATGTTGGCACAGAACTTTTCTCACTTGTGCTGTCACCAGATCCTTCCTAGATACATGATTCTTGGAGCACAAGGGATCAGCTGATCAGTGACATACTGAGGTAAACACAAGAAAGTTTGACATGGAATCTTTTGGAGGATTTAGATTATATGAGCTTTGAAGTTTCCCTTGTTTGTGTTATAATCCTAAGTGTCCATCAAGAGGTTTGTTTGATGCCTCCTTCATCAGTCTCATTTTTGGAAATTTATGAATAGCACAGCTTCCTTCATTCATCTTGTGTGGTGCTTTGGGAAAGAAGACATGTTCCAGGACCCACAGGCACCAGGAACACCCAACAGGCTCAGCAGATGCCACCTATGCAGACCATATGCCGTTTATTTTTCAAAACTGTTAAAACTCAACAAATATTTCTTAGGGATCTACAGTGAGCTTGGTTTTGTGACTGCAGAACTGTTAATGGAACATAGTCTCTTCCTTTAGGAACTTACAGCATAGTAAAGAGATAGAAATGTCAACAGATAATTACTTCTGAATATGGAAAGTGCCAGAAAGACGTTAAGTATAGAGCTTCAGAGAGCAAAGAGTGATTGAGTGGGAGTCTTTCCTGTTTGTTTCTCAAGTCCACTTTCCAATCTTCTTTATCCAACTTCATCTCTTTCATGAAACCTGCTAACTGGGTCACCACACTAAGCTTTTCTAACAAAATTAGTCAAATCAGGAACCCAAAATGGAAAAATGATACTTTTAACTATGGATAACTTATTATAAAGTACTGTTGACAGAGGCTTAAGTCATTTAAAGGGAAAACACCAGGGCTAATCTAGTACTCAGGGTGCTAAGAACAGGGTGCCTGACAGACAAAAGCAGTGGCTGCTGAAACTGAGAAGAGTTGCCTGAAGAAGGCTACCTTGAGGGGAACTGTGGCTGCTACTGGAGGGGGGCAGCCAGCCCAAGGCCACACTGCAGTGAGGCAGTCGGGACAATAAGTGTCGTTCTCCTTCCCCCACCTCCCATCGGGTACTGCTCTGCCTTTTCCCAGCCAGGAACCTTTGCAAGACAAGGGAGATAAGGAAGCTTGCTGCCCTAGCTTATGTAAGCCAGCCTCCCTTGTCTTCTTGTCCCCATACTGTAAATTCTCCTCATCACTGACAATTCTCTACTTCATATGAAGGACTCAGTATTAAAAAAAAAAAAAAAAAAACAAGCAAACAAAGTGTTCCTGCCATGGTAGTTGTTATTTTCCCATCTGTTGATTGAAAAAAAATTTTTGTGTGCTTTGGATCGAACTCACAACCTTGTGCTTCTCAGGCAGGCACTTGTGCCACTGAGCTAAATCCCTGGTGTTGATTAAAAATGTTTTACAATGAGGATTCCTTAAAATGAACTGACATTTAATTAATCTCAGTAGCAACTACATGGATTTAAAAATAATACATGTATGTGTGAAAATTTTTTATATAGTATGCAGATAATAGTTGCCTCATATATGAATTTGAAAATTCTTTGAACAAATTCTGCATCTTTTATTCTAAATATCCCTTAAGTTTAGGAACAGATATCTAGACTGAGTGTGTCTGTATCTTTCCTGTCACTCTACTCCTTTCTGGGCACAGGCACCCAGAAGATCAAATATTAGAGTTGAAAGGAGAACATACAACTTACTTCTCCTTGTTGCTCCAGATGAGAGAAAGCAGATTAAATTTTTGTTTCAAAGTTCACATAGCTAGTTAGTAGCTGAGTCAACAGAAAACTTGTGCCCCTTGTCTCCCCATCTAGAGTTTCCTCCACTGTGAAAAATTTCAAACTGTCATTATCCCATGGTAACATTTTGTGTCAAAAATTTGATTTCCTGGTGTCCTCCAGATTGAGCAGATGGTAAACATTTCCTTTCTCCTCCACCCTCCCACTCTGCTCATGCTAAGGCAATGAGTCCTGGAATGGCTGAGAGTGTGCTCCTAACCAAGGACCAAATCCTGCACCCTGGCAACAGTGGGAGGGAGTAAGCTCAGCCCATTCCAGATGAAGGGCAAGTGTGGTTATCTACCCCTTTCAGTACCAAAGACCAGAGAGATCTGAGTCATTCATGGGTAGAACAGAAGGTTTGGGGCCTAAACATGAGGGAGCAGCTGGGTGTGAGGTTAAGTTGCCTGAGTAACTCTGGGGGGACTGGAGGTAGGGTTTGAATGGACTTCCACCCTACTTCTGTCACAGTGATTCCTAGCTCAAGTGTACATACTCATCCTCGTATACTTCCTGACCCATGAAGCAAGACAGTAAATACTGAACCCGAGTCTCAAGAGATGTTACCTAGCTAACAGCATCTGACCTGGGAAGGAAAAAGTTTGGTCCAGAACTCAGGCCCTCTGACTCCTTGGAATCCACAAGCTGCTTCTGTGCCAGGGTTCACATGCCACTTAGGAACTTGAAAGTAGAACTTTGTTACCAAGGCTAAGCAGGCTTTCTGAGAATGTTTCATTTACAAGGTCAGAACCAGAGATTTGACCCTTTTGGTGGTGTACCCTGGGCCAGGAGGGTTCTATCTAGATAGTGATCAGGAGTAAAGCCAGAGGGTCTTGCAAAGAAAATATATAGATTAATCTCTGTGTCAAATGTGTCTATACATAGTTGAAAAAAGTTATAGCCCTCTGAAAAATAACCAGTTTAGGAATTACCTTCATTTTAGAATGTTCCACATATGGAAGGAACTGGGTTCTATGAGAATAGTAGTAGTAAATATTTATTGCTTTGCTTGCTAAGAGTGATTCTAGATGTGTGATTTGAATGTGATCTGCTGTGTTTTAATAATTCTCAGTCCTGTGGTCACTTTTGGTGGAACAGATATATGGATATCTGGTTCAAGTTGAGCCTATTATATTATTGGCCAAAATGGATTTTCTAGGAATGGGCACCTGAACCAAGATGGATCAAAGCCATTGCCTGGAAATGTTTACTTTTGGGCTGAGTGACAAAGCTGGGTTATATGAGGCTGAGGTGCTGCTAGCAGTCATGTTTCTGGTGACTTGAAGAAAATCAGGGGCCAGGGTTATTGGGGAGAATTTAACAGGGATCTCTGGTTGCATTTTAATCCTGATTTTAGTTGATTTTTAGGCCATGAACTTCCATAATTAAGTTATATAAGTAAAAAAAGAAATACCATCTGTCACTTGCAACCCAGAAGAGTTCTGACAATTTCTGACATGGTATAAAAGCAGCAACTTTCCAAAAAGTAAGCATTGGATTTTATCCATCTTAAAAGTCTCTATTGTCTAGTGCCACTGCATGATTTTCTCTGAGTAGACCCAAAGGGGTTTGTTAAAATTATTAATTAAGTCCATATTATTCCAGGTCTCTACTGGGTATTAAATGTTTATCTACAGATCTGCCTTGGAAAACCACATAGCAGAATCTCTAGAGAACTGAATTTAACTCCAGGAAACATTTTGTGTTTAAGAAATACCTGGTGCTTCACCCCCAGGAAGTCTCCCAGAAAGCAGCATCTCTGGCTGCCTCTTTGGGACCCGAAACTCTCAGGACCCGTAGAGTTGCCTGGGCTTTTTGGATCGAAAGTCTGCGCAGACCTGCATCTCGGCGCGACTCTTTGGGACTGGTAAGCATGCTCTTCATCCGCAGGGAGCTGCCTGGAGATCAGTATCTGGGACGGGTCTGTTTGGGCCCGTAGCCTGGCCCTTCACCCCCAGGAAGTCTCCCAGAAAGCAGCATCTCCAGCTGTCTCTTAGGGACCCAAAAATCTCGGACCCGTAGAGTGGCCTGGGCTGTTTGGATCGAAAGTCTGCGCAGACCTGCATCTCGGCGCGACTGTTTGGGG